>MU401064.1:0-11077 GCA_022578965.1 Xylaria sp. FL1777 | reverse complement strand
ATAAAACAAATAAAACAATAAAAATAATTTTATAATTAATTATAAACTAATAAATAATAAATAATAAATAATAAGTAATAAATAATAAATAATAAATAATAAGTATTAAGTAGTAAGTAATAAATAATAAATAATAAGTAATAAGTAATAAATAATAGTTAATAATAATAAGTAATAGCTAATAAATAGTAGCTAATAAATAATAGTTAATAAGTAATAGCTAATAAATAGTAGCTAATAATAATAAATAGTAGTTAATAATAATTAATAATAGCTTTTATATAAAGAAAAAAAAAAAACAGAAATCTTGTTTAAGTTAAAAATTCTTAAGTAGCAATAATAAGTTAATAAATAGTAATAATAAATTAATAAATAATAATAGTAAGTTAATAAATAGTAATAAGCAAGTTAATAAATAGTGGATTTTTTATGTAAAAAAATAAAACAGAAATTTTATTAAAGTTAAAAAGTTATAAAAAGTAGTAATAAGTTAATAAGTAATGCAAATAAATTAGTAAGTAATAGTAGTAAATTAATAAATAGTAGTAATAAGTTAGTAAATAGCAGTATATAAGTTAATAAATAATAAATTTTGTATAAAAAAATAAAACGGAAATTTTATTAAAGTTAAAAAGTTTTAAGTAGTAATAATAATAATAATAAGTTAATAAATAGCAATAATAAATTAATAAATAATAAAGGTAAATTAATAAGTAGTAATAATAAATTAATAAGTAATAATAGTAAATTAATAAGTAGTAGTATGTAAGTTAATAAGTAGTAAGTTTTATATAAAAAAATAAAACAGAAATTTTATTTAAGTTAAAAAGTTATAAAAAATAGTAGTAAGTTAATAAATAGCAGTAATAAGTTAATAAATAATAAAAGTAAATTAATAAGTAGTAATAATAAATTAATAAGTAGTAATAATAAGTTAATAAATAGTAATATATAAGTTAATAAGTAGTAGTGCGTAAATTAATAAGTAATAGATTTTATGTAAAAAAATAAGCTGGAAATTTTATTAAAGTTTAAAGTTTTAGCCTTTTTAAAACTTAGCTTAAATGTTATTTTATAAGTTATTTTAGCATTTTTTCTATATAAATCTTTTTTTAAAAATAGTTAACTTGCAGCAAAGCTTTTTATGCTATGTTTTTAAACTAAGTAAAGTTAATAAATATATAAAAAAGCAAAATAAGCTTATATATATAAGTTTAAATTATTAAGCTAACTTTTTTAAACTTAATAAACAAAGCATTAAAGCAATAGTAGCTATTTATAAGTTAATAGCTATTAATAAGTTAAAAGCTTTATAATAGCAGTTAAATTACTTAATTTTTTGCTAGTTATTATGCGCTATAGTTGCTATAACATAAAACATACTAAGCAAACTTAATAATAAAATGCATAATTAATAAAAAAGAACTAGCTTTGCTATAATAAGCGTTAAATTAAATATTTATTAATTGCTAGCTATATTATAAAAAAGAACTAGCTTTACGCTAAATTAAATACTTGTTATAAATATAAGCTGCTTAATATTTAGGTATGTTATAATATAAGCTATAAGCATTTTAGGTTTTTATAAATTTACGTATAAAAAAGCACTTAGATTTTTTTTTGTTTTTTATTTTTATATATTTATAAAGCTTGCTTATTTTTTTAAAATACTACTTGTTGTTATATTTGCTTTTATAAGTATAACTTTTTTAAAAAACTACTTATAGCTTTACTATTTAAAATCGCGCAAAAGCTATTAAGCTTATTTTTTAGTTTTAATAATTGTTATTTAAGCTTAATATATAGCTAATTTTTTAGCTAATTATAAATCGTAGTAATAAAAAATACTTTTTTAATAACTGTTTTTTTATAAACATAAGCAAAACATTTAATAAGCTAAGTTTTTTTTTAAGGCTTATATATTTTATTACTTATTAGCTTTTAAGCAAAAAAGCTATATAGCAAACTAGTGCTTTAAGAAATAATAAAAGAAAAAATTAAAAAAGATAGTTTTTTTGTAAAATAAGCTTTGCTTTAATTATTACAGCTATTATTACTTGTAAGTTTTAATTTATGCAAATAGTTATTATAGCATAGTTTACTTTTAGTAAATAATAAAATGCTTTTTTAATAAGTAGTAAAATTATAGCTACGTTAATAATTTTACTAAAGCTAAAACTTAAGTAGTTTAACTATAACTAATTTTTTTATGCTATAAAATTAAATAGCTAATTTTAGCGTATAATAGTTATTTAGTTAATTTTGCTAATAATTATATATTTGTTTTAAAAATTAAGCTATATATGTTTAAATATAAGCAATTATATAGCAAAACTACAAATAGCTTATTATATTAATTATTATTTATTTAATAGTGCTTTTTTTACTTGAATAACTATAGTAATTTTAAAGCTAATATATGTTAACAATTTTAACTTTAAAGAGAATATATTTATTAAACTAAAAACTAATGCTTTTTAAAGCTTATAAATAATTTATAATAACTAATATAAATTATATAGCTTTACGTTAATAATAGTTTATTTAAATTTTTGCTTTATTAACTTTTAATAGTAAAGTTTTAGCTTGCTATAGTTGCAATAAATAATAAAAAATTAAAGCTTAACTTTAAAGAAAAAGCTTAAAAAATAGCTATTATATTTAAAAAAAGCAGTAAACATATAAATTACTTAATTTTAACATAAAAAAGTAGTAATAATAAATATTAATATAAGGCTTTTTTAAGTTTTATAATTAAAATAAATATAATTTAAATCCTTTAATAAAGAACAATTAAAAAGCAAGTTTAATATTAATAGCTGTAGTAATTTTAGCTTTAATAGCATATATTAAAGTTATTGCAGTTAAAAAGCTTATAATTAAACTTTAAGCTTAGTTAGTTAGTTTGCTTTATTGCATACATTAGTTTAGTTAAGCTTTTTTTTTTAGAAAGCTTTATGCTTTTTATTAAGTATAGTAAAAAACTAGAACTTTTATTATAAAAAAATTAAAGTGTTTAAAATAAGCGTTTGCTTAAATATATTAATATAAAATAATAAAATAAAACATAAGGTTTTATTTTATTAGTTTTTAGAACTGCTGTAATAATTAATAAGAATAATTAAAAGCATTAATATTTAATTATTAAAAGTAAAATTTTTAGATTTATTAAAAATTAATTACTGCAAAAATATTTACTAAAAATATTTTTATTAATTAAGAACAAAAGTTAAAAAATTAAAAATAATTAAATACTATTATAGTTTTAACTATAAACTATGCTAACTAAAGATCAAACGATATTTTTTTTTAACTTGTTTAGCATTTTATAAAAAATTAAAGTTTTTAAGTTTTAAAAAAAGTATAATTGTAAAACTAAAACTTAAAAAAATTAACAAAAAAGCACTACTAAAAATAAACAAAACTACAAAGCTTTACTTTAAAAAGTATAGCTTATTATAAGTTTAATAAAATGCTATAAAATATATTAGTTATATAATGATTTAGCGCTATTTTATAGTAAGAAATAAAGTAGTAAAAGATTTTTATTAGCTATATTTTTAAATTGCAGAAAAGCTTTATAAAAAGCACTTATTACTAAATATGCTTTAAAAAAAAATATATAGCAAAATATAATAGCTTTAGTATAATAAAAAAATAAGTGCTTAAAGTAATTTATAGCTAAGCTTTTATATAGTATTTATAAAAAGTAAGTTTAAAAACTTAATAAAAATAAGTACTACTGCTTTTTTTAGTAAAAATAAAATAAAAAAGGTTTTAAATGCTTAAAAAAAAGTTTATTAACGTTATAAAAATAATGTTTTGTTTTTTATTAATATAATAAAAAGCTTGCAGCTTAATTTAACTTAATATAAGGAAATTTACTAAGTTAACTAAATAATTATTATTTAAGCTTAAAAAAGTAAATAAATTTTACTAGTATTAAATATTTAACTATATAAAAAAGTTTTTAATTTAAGCGTAGTATAATAATATTTTATTATTATTGTTTAATATAATATTAGCTAGTATAAAAAACGTTAAGCTTACTTTTTATAATGTAAAAAAGTAAATATATTAACTTTATAATAAGCGTAAGTTATGTTAAGCTATTATAACGCGTAAAAAGCAATAAGCTGCATTTAATATAGCTTAAAATACATGCTAATTTTATAAGAAATCGTAGCTTTTTTAAATAAGTTTAAATGTTTAAAGCAAAAAAAACAAAGCTAATTATATTATAATAGCATAACGTATAGCTTTATATATTAAAAAAAATATGTATATATTTTTATAAATGCTAAATATAATAAAAATTAATAAATTAAAAGCTTTTTCTTGATTTTATAAGTAATAATGCATAGCTGTTTTTAGTTAATAAAGTGATTTGTTTGCTTAATTATAATAATAAACAAAACATTTATTTATTAAATAGCTTATATTGCTTTAATAATATATTAGCTTTTTAAAAGAACTATTTGTTTAAGCAAATAAAAGTTAAATATAATAATAAATTAATAGTATGTTATATATTATAAGCTTATAATAGTAAGATATTTTGCTAGTTTAACATTTTTATTTTTTTAAAAAAAGCCTTTTATAGTTAAAAAAAAAAGCAAAAAAATTTACTTAATGCAAGCAATACTATTTAGTATAAAGAATGCTTTTTACGTTTTTAAAGTAATTTAAAAATGTATAACTAACTTTATAATAAGCTTAAATTGCATTAAGCTATTATAATGCGTAAAAAAAAGTAAGCTATATTTTATATAGCTTAAAGTACGTATTAATTCCTTAAGAAATTAAGTCTTTATAAATAAGCTTAATAAGTTAAAATATAAAAAGGCTATTATTATAGCTATAGCTAGTTAAAGAAAAAAAATTGCTATAATGCCTTTAAATATTTTAAGTTGCATATATGTTATATTAATAAAAACAGCAAATATTTCTTTAGTAAAAATACTTAAGTAATTTTATTAAACTTTATTATGCTAAAAATAAAGCATTATAATTATTGCTTTTTAATAAAAAATTCTAAATAAACATAAGTTATTAATTTATATTAATTACGTTTTTGCTTTTTATATATATTACTTGTTATTATTATTAATTAAATAGCTTAATAAAGCTTTTAAACTAGCTTAAAGAAATTAATAATAATACTTTTAAGCTAAAAAGTTATTTAAACTTAGTTATTTAAAAGAAATAAAAGTTATAATAAAGTTTTTATTAGTAAATTAACAAAAAGATTATTAAAAAGTTAACTTTAACTTTTTATTTTTTGTAAAAATACTTTTTATGTTGCTTTAGCAAGCTTATAAAAGTTTGCTAAAAGTTTATAAACTTTTGTTTTATAAAAAAAGTTATTTTAAAAATTATGTAAAAAAATAAAATTAAAATTTTTAATAATAGATCTTTTAGTTTTAGCATTAATAAAAAACATAGCAAAATATAATAAATAATATAAATTGCAGAACTTAATAAATCATTAAATTTTTAAATATATATTATGCTTATTAATATTTTAATAAATATGCTTATTTAAGCGTTATTTTAACTTTTTATGCTTTTGTTGCATAATATTAAAGGATTATTTTACTTTAATAAAATAACTTTTAAAAATAAGTAATAAAGTTGTTTTATTTTTTAGATATAATAGTTAAATTTTTTAATTTTACTAATAAAATAAGCTAACATTTAGCTAAAAAACTTATAATTATATACTAATTAACTTTAAATTAAATAAAAATATTTGCTAAACTTAAGCATATTAATAAGCAAAAAAAAAAAAACTAATAAAAATTACTTTAGTAATAGCAAATAAAGCAATAATAGCTTAAATTTAAAATTTAGCTTGTTAAAGTTTAAATTATAATTTATAAAAAATGCTTTAAGCAAAGTACTTTTTAAGTTCTTTAAAACAAAACGCTGCAAAAAATAAAAGCTTTATATAGTTAAATACTAATATTTATATAAAGCTTTTTTAATAAGTTAAATAGTTTAAAAATGCTGCTTTAAATAAAAAGTAAATTTTTTTTAAAGCTAAATATAAGCTAAAAACTAATAGTGCATAAATAAAATAATTAAAAAATAAAAAGCACTTTAAAAAAAAGGTTAAATAACACATAAAATTATTAAAAAAAAAACATTTGCAATTAGACCTTTTTTTAGCAAATTAGCTAGTATTTTTATTAATGCATTTTATTAAATAAAAGCTAGCATTAGTTTTTATAAAAAAATAAAAGCAAAAAAAACATAGCTTTTTTAAAAGTATTATAGCTTTTTATATAATACTTTTATAAAAACTAAAAACTACGCTTTTAAGCAAAAATGCTAGCATAATAGTTATTAATAACTTGTTTTAAAACATAAACTAAAAAGTTAAACAGTAATATAAATGTTTAAATGTTAAACTTTTATGCGTAATAAAAATAAACAAAAATAAAAGCTTTTTTATAAAATATATTATTAATTAATCTTAAAATTTATAAATAAATTTAAGTAAAAGCATTACTATTTAAACTTAAAAAATAATAAACTATGCATAAATAAAATAAAGCTAAAAAAAACTTTAATAAAAGCTTATAATAGTTTTAACGTATAAATTAATTATTAAATCTATATATAAAGGCAAAAAACTTATTAAATTATTTAATAACTAATTATTGCTAAAGTTTTTTTTAAAATAGCAGTATTAAATATTTAGTTTTATAAAGTAAAACAAATAATTAAAAATGCAAAAGCGCTTTTTAGCTTTTATTTATTTTTAAACTTTAAATATATAAAAAGTTTTTATTATTTAATTAAACATAAGCATTTAAATATATTAATACTAGTAAGCTATTTTTAGTAAGCAAAACTAGCAATATAAAATAAACTAAACGTAAAGTTAAAATATTAAAATAAACATTTATTAAATATTATAAAAAGTATTAATATATTTAAATAATAAAACAGTAGCTATAAAAGTTAAAATTTGCTAAGAACTATATAATAACTTATTTATTAAATGTGCTAGCTTTAAAAATAAATAACGCTTAAACGTTTTATTTATATTTTGCTTTTAAAGTAAAAAAAAAGCCTTAAAAAGTAAGCAGCTATAAAGATTTAATAATAAAGCTTAAAACGTAAGCTTAAATTAAATAGCTTTTAGTATAAATCTTAGTAGTAAGTTTTACTTTTTTAATGTAAATATTTTAAATTTTTAGAAAATAATATATTAATTTTTTTTTTTTTTATAAGTAGTAATAAATATTTTAATAAAAACTTAAAAAACTAAAAAAAAAAAAAGTTTTATATAAACAGCAGTTAAACGTAAGTTAGCTAATTTTAAGCTATAAAAAAGTTTTGTTTTAAAGTAAGCATTTATTGCTTTATATAGCAAAAAGAAAACTAGTTAATATTTTAACGCCTAAATTTAAGTTTTATGCAGCAATATAACTAAACGTAAAAATAACAATAAAAGCTTTAAGCAAAGTTCTTTTTTTTTTTTAATAGTTTATTATTTTAAAATTAGTTTGTTTAAAGCTAACGTTTTATAGCTAAAAAAGCTTAACACTTTTATTAAGTTTAATATATTTTTAACATTTTTTAAAAATCTATAAAAAGAAATAATTCTTAAGCTAAGTTATATTTATAACTGCAATAAATCTTTAAAATAAACAGCTTTTAGTTAATAAAACAATATAAATAAAGAAAATTAACAAAATAAATCTATAACTTTAAAAAAGAAATTAGCTTTAAAAATTAAACATATTAAGCTTTAAATAAAATAAGCTTAAAAGCAAATAAGCTATTAACTAAATAATTAGCAAGCAGCTATTAGCACTTAAGTTTTAATGCTTTTAATAAGCTTTAATTATTTAGCATGCAATAAATAATTAACTTAAAACTAGTATAAATAAAAAAAATTTAACTGTTTAATTAAAATATAGCATTATAATAATTAAAAAGTAATATTAACGTAATATAATTTTTACTTAGTGCTTTAAATATTAACGTAAAATAATTTAATTAAGCGTAAATAAACAACAAAAGTAATTATAACTTAAAAAAAAAAAAGCTATTTAGTATATATTATATAAAAAAAAAGTTTATATAATACTAGAAATTAAAAAAGTTATAAAAAAGTTATTATAAAATATACTTTAGTAGCATTTTATGCTATAATACTATTAAATTATAAAAAGTTTTTAAAGCTTTAAATATTATAGCTTATTAAAAAATAAAGTATAGTACTAAGTATAACAGCTTAAAAATAATAAAAACTTTAAAAATAATAACAATAAATAATTTATAGCTAAGTTTATATAACAAAAAATGTAGTTTAATAATTAAATAGCAAAAAGTTAAATATATTATAATAAATTTTATTATAATAGTATTTAGCTTAAAATATAATTTATTTTAAACATAAAAATATATTAGTATTATATAGCTTTTAAAGTAGCTAAATGCTTTATTATTTAATTAATAATGCATATAAATAAATTAATAAGATTTTTATTGTTTTTATTTACTATTTAGCAAAATTATAGCTAAAAAAATAAGCTTAGCAAAATTAGCAAAAAAAAAAAACCTTAAGTTTAATTTAGCAAGGTTAAAAATAATATAATACTATTATTAATTTACGTTTTTTTATAAAAGTAAAAAAAAGTAAACAAAATAACCTAAAATAAAAAACTTTATAAAAAACTAAAATAGTTTTTTTATAGTAATTTTATAATAAGCTAATAATATAATTATTATAACCTATATTAAAGTATTAGTTTTTTTAAGTTAAAAAAAGCTTAAAATATATACTAAACTTAAATAAAAGCTTATATTATAATAAGTTAAAAAAGCTATAGCAAAATATTATATTTATAAAATAAAAAAATTAATTAAGCTTAATTTTAGTTTAACATTATAAAAAAACATAAAAAGTATAAAATAAGTAAAAGCTTTAGCGCTAATAAAATACTACTATTTTTATTGTTTTTTTATATATTTAATAAAGTAAAGCTAAATATTATGTTTAACTTTTAGTGTTAAGATTTTTTGCAGGTTAACTTAAGTTAAAAATATTATTAAGTAAAAAGTTTAGCTAAAGCAGCATATTTATTAAACTATAATACAAGTAAATAATAATCTTTGTTTTTTTTTTTTGTTTAAAGTTAAAGTATAAATACTAACGTAATTTAAATAAGTATTTTAAAAAAAGCTTATAAAAAACAAAAATCTTTCGTAAAACAAAAAAGTAAAAGTTTTTTTAATTTTAATTTTTAGTATAAATACAAACTATAAAAATATAGCTTATTAATTTTTTAATCCTTTAAAATTTAAAGCTAAAAGTACTAAAAAAGTTATTATAAAAATAACTAGCTTATAATAACTAAGCATTTATAATAACATTACTTTTTAATTTTTTAATGTTAGCTTTTTTTATTATACTAAAGCAAAATTTAATAAGCATTAAATTGTTTACTTATTAAAATATAAGTTTTTTATTAATAAAAATAGTTAAGCTAAAAAGAAATATTTATTTATTTTAGCTAGTTAATATAGCAATAAAAATTATAAGTGCTATATAGCTATATAATTTAGTTTAAAAAAAGCTATAATAATAATATAAAAGCTTTGCTATATTAATTTTAAATAAAGTTATATGCTTAAAAAAACTTAGTATATAGCTTATATAAAGCATAATAAAATATAAGTAGCTTTAAAATAAAAAGCTAAACTGCTTATAAAACGTATTAAACTTTTAAAAAATTAAAGCTAAATAAAAAAAAGCTTGCAACTTAAATTTACTTAAAAGCATTAAAGCTATATAAAGAAATATTATAGTAAGCTTAGTACTTTTAAAAAAAGAAAATAATTAAGCTTTTAAATAAAACTTTTTTTTATAAAAAATTAAATAAAAAACATAAGCTAAGTTTAAACTGTTATAAAATAAATTAGTTTTATTTTACTAATAATTTTACTATAATAATAATTTAGCTTAATATAAAAAAAACTGCTAATTTAAATAATTAGTTTTTATAGCTATTTAACTAAATAATGCTATAATACTACTATTTGCTAAATAATAGCTAAACGCCTTTAAGTTAAAATTTATATTAAAACGTAATAATACTTTTTATATATTATAAACGTATTAAAATAAGCTTTATGCTTTATATTTTAGCAAGTAAATTATTTATATAGCTAAAAGTAATTATATAATAGTTTACATATTATAATTTTTATGCGTATAAAATAAAATCTTTTATAAATAACTTAGCTATATAAAAAAGTTTTATAAGCAGTAAAATAGCTTTATTGTTATAATTTGCTAAAAGTAAGCCTTTTTTTGCCTTGATTTTTTTATATTTTTTTTTAGAATAAAAAACATAAAAAAAGATCTTTTTTTTTTTTTTTTAGCTTTTAACCTTTATGCTTTTTTTTTTTTTCGGATTAAGTTTTAAGTATGTTATATTATTATTACTTACGTTATAGCCTATATTACGTAATATACTAAAGTAAAAATTAAAGCACAAAAGAAAATATTTTTATTTTTTTTATTTTTTTAAAAAACTAAAGTATTTTAAAAAGTAACCTTAAAGCAATCTAAAAGCTTAAAAAGCTTTAAAAGTATATATAAAGTAAATATAATTAAAAAGCTAAAATTTTGCTAGGTAGCTTTAGCTTTTTTAACGCGTAGCAAGTAAAAAAAGTATTAAAACACATAAAAAAAAAAGCGTAAATAAAAAATAAAGTATATAAAGTAAAGTATATATAAAATAAGTTCTTTTAAATAAAGTAAATATAAAGTAAAGTTTATATAAAGTAGATTTTCTTAAGTAAAGTAAATATAAAGTAAAGTTTATATAAAGTAAATCCTTTAAAATAAAATGTATATAAAATATTTTTTATTAGTAAACTATAAAAAAATTACTATATATATTAATTTTATTTTTATTAAAGCATTAAATATATAATGTTTATTTTGTTTATATGTGTAATTATATATATATATTATATAATAAAATTAATAATAGCTATATAATTATTTAAAAAAAATTATTATATAATATAAAAATAAAAATTTACTTAA
>MU401063.1:0-11077 GCA_022578965.1 Xylaria sp. FL1777 | reverse complement strand
AAAAAAAAACCAAAAAAATAAATAAAACAAATAAAACAATAAAAATAATTTCATAATTAATTATAAACTAATAAATAATAAGTAATAAATAATAAGTAATAAATAATAAATAATAAATAATAAATATTAAGTAATAAATAATAAATAATAAATAATAAATAATAAGTAATAAATAATAGTTAATAATAATAAATAATAGCTAATAAATAATAGCTAATAAGTAGTAGCTAATAAGTAGTAATTAATAAATAGTAGCTAATAATAATAAATAATAACTAGTAGTAATTAATAGTAGCTTTTATATAAAGGAAAAAAAAAAACAGAAATTTTATTTAAGTTAAAAATTCTTAAGTAGCAGTAATAAGTTAATAAGTAGTAATAATAAATTAATAAATAATAGTAGTAAATTAGTAAATAATAGTAAGCAAGTTAATAAATAATAGATTTTTTATATAAAAAAATAAAATAAAAATTTTATTAAAGTTAAAAAGTTATAAAAAGTAATAATAAATTAATAAATAATATAAATAAATTAATAAATAATAATAATAAGTTAATAAATAATAGTAATAAGTTAATAAATAGCAGTACATAAATTAATAAATAGTAGATTTTATATAAAAAAATAAAACAGAAATTTTATTAAAGTTAAAAAGTTTTAAGTAATAGTAATAATAATAATAAGTTAATAAATAGCAGTAATAAATTAATAAATAATAAAAGTAAGTTAATAAATAATAATAATAAATTAATAAATAGTAGTAATAAGTTAATAAATAGTAATACGTAAATTAATAAGTAATAAGTTTTATATAAAAAAATAAAACAGAAATTTTATTTAAGTTAAAAAGTTATAAAAAGTAGTAATAAGTTAATAAATAGCAGTAATAAGTTAATAAATAATAAAAGTAAATTAATAAGTAATAATAATAAATTAATAAATAGTAATAATAAGTTAATAAGTAATAATGCATAAGTTAATAAGTAGTAATACATAAGTTAATAAGTAATAAATTTTATATAAAAAAATAAGCTAGAAATTTTATTACAGTTTAAAGTTTTAGCTTTTTTAAAACTTGGCTTAAATGCTGTTTTGTAAATTGTTTTAGCATTTTCTTTATATAAATCTTTTTTTAGAAATAGTTAACTTGCAGTAAAGCTTTTTGCGCTATGTTTTTAAGCCAAATAAAGTTAATAAATATATAAAAAAGCAAAATAAGCTTACATATATAAGTTTAAGTTATTAAGCTAACTTTTTTAAACTTAATAAATAAAGCATTAAAGCAATAATAGCTATTTATAAATTAATAGCTATTAATAAGTTAAAAGCTTTATAGTAATAGTTAAATTACTTAATCTTTTATTAGTTATTATATGTTATAATTGCTATAACATAAAACGTATTAAGCAAACTTAGTAATAAAATGCATAATTTATAAAAAAAAACTAGCTTTGCTACAATAAGCATTAAATTAAATACTTATTAACTGCTAGCTATATTATAAAAAAAAACTAGCTTTATGCTAAATTAAATACTTATTATAAATATAAGCTGCTTAATATTTAAGTATGCTATAATATAAGCTATAAACATTTTAAGTTTTTATAAACTTACATATAAAAAAGCACTTAAATTTTTTTTTGTTTTTTATTTTTATATATTTATAAAGCTTGCTTACTTTTTTAAAATGCTATTTGTTGTTATGTTTGCTTTTATAAGTATAATTTCTTTAAAGAACTACTTATAGCTTTACTATTTAAAATAGCGCAAAAGCTATTAAGCTTATTTTTTAGTTTTAATAATTATTGTTTAAGCTTAGTATATAGCTAGTTTTTTAGCTAATTATAAATTATAGCAACAAAAAATACTTTTTTAATAACTGTTCTTTTATAAGCATAAATAAAACACTTAATAAGCTAAGTTTTTTTTTAAAGCTTATATATTTTATTATTTATTAGCTTTTAAGCAAAAAAGCTATATAGCAAACTAGTGCTCTAAGAAATAATAAAAAAGAAAATTAAAAAAAATAATTTTTTAATAAAATAAGCTTTGCTTTAACTATTATAGCTATTATTACTAATAAGTTTTAGTTTATATAAATAATTATTATAACGCAGTTTGCTTTTAGCAAATAACAAAATGCTTTTTTAATAAGTAGTAAAATTATAGCTACATTAGTAACTTTACTAAAGCTAAAACTTAAGTAGCTTAACTATAACTAATTTTTTTGTACTACAAAATTAAATAGTTAATTTTAGCGTATAATAGTTACTTAGTTAATTTTATTAATAGTTATATATTTGTTTTAAAGATTAAGCTATATATATTTAAGTATAAACAATTATATAACAAAACTACAAATAGCTTATTATATTAATTATTATTTATTTAATAATGCTTTTTTTACTTAAATAACCGTAGTAATTTTAAAGCTAATATATGCTAACAATTTTAACTTTAAAAAGAATATATTTATTAAATTAAAAATTAATGCTTTTTAAAGCTTATAAATAATTTATAATAATTAATATAAATTATATAGCTTTATGTTAGCAATAGTTTATTTAAATTTTTGCTTTATTAACTTTTAATAGCAAGGTTTTAGCTTGCTATAATTATAATAAGTAATAAAAAATTAAAGCTTAACTTTAGAAAAAAAGCCTAAAAAATAACTATTATATTTAAAAAAAGCAGTAAATATATAAATTACTTAATTTTAATACAAAAAAGTAATAATAATAAATATTAATATAAAGCTTTTTTAGGTTTTATAATTAAAATAAGTAGAATTTAAATCTTTTAATAAAAAACAATTAAAAAGTAAATTTAATACTAACAGCTATAATAATTTTAGCTTTAATAGCATATATTAAAATTATTGCAGTTAAAAAGCTTATAATTAAACTTTAAGCTTAGTTAGCTAGTTTATTTTATTGCATATATTAATTTAGCTAAGTTTTTCTTTTTAAAAAGCTTTATGCTTTTTATTAAGTATAGTAAAAAACTAGAACTTTTACTATAAAAAAATTAAAGTATTTAAAACAAGCATTTGCTTAAATATATTAGCATAAAATAATAAAATAAAACGTAGGGTTTTATTTTATTAGTTTTTAAAACTGCTATAATAATTAATAAAAACAGTTAAAAGCATTAATATTTAATTGTTAAAAGTAAAATTCTTAAATTTATTAAAAACTAACTACTGCAAAAATATTTGCTAAAGATGTTTTTATTAATTAAAAACAAAAGTTAAAAAATTAAAAATAATTAAATATTATTATAGTTTTAACTATAAATTATGCTAACTAAAAATTAAACAATGTTTTTTTTTAACTTGTTTAGTACTTTATAAAAAATTAAAGTTTTTAAGTTTTAAAGAAAATATAATTGTAAAGCTAAAACTTAAAAAAATTAACAAAAAAGCACTATTAGAAGTAAATAAAACTACAAAGCTTTGCTTTAAAAAGTATAGCCTATTATAAGTTCAATAAAATGCTATAAAATATATTAGTTATATAATAATTTAGCGCTATTTTATAATAAAAAATAAAGTAGTAAAAAATTCTTATTAGTTATATTTTTAAATTGCAAAAAAGCTTTATAAAAAGCATTTATTATTAAATATACTTTAAAAAAAAATATATAGCAAAGTATAATAGCTTTAATATAGTAAAAAAATAAGTACTTAAAATAATTTATAGCTAAGCTTTTATGTAATATTTATAAAAAGCAAGTTTAAAAACTTAACAAAAATAAGTGCTGCTATTTTTTTTAATAAAAATAAAATAAAAAAAGTTTTAAATGCTTAAAAAAAAGTTTATTAATGTTATAAAAATAATATCTTGTTTTTTATTAATATAATAAAAAGCTTGCAGCTTAATTTAACTTAATATAAAAAAACTTACTAAGTTAATTAAACAATTATTATTTAAGCTTAAAAAAATAAATAGATTTTACTAATATTAAACATTTAATTATATAAAAAAGCTTTTAATTTAAGCATAATGCAATAATATTTTACTATTGTTATTTAATGCAATATTAACTAATATAAAAAACGTTAAGCTTACTTTTTATAATATAAAAAAGTAAATATATTAACTTTATAATAAGCTTAAGTTATGTTAAGCTATTATAACGTGCAAAAAACAGTAAGCTATATTTAATATAGCTTAAAATATGTGCTAATTTTATAAAAAATTATAACTTTTTTAAATAAGTTTAAATATTTAAAGCAAAAAAAGCAAAGCTAACTATGCTATAATAATATAACATATAGCTTTATATATTAAAGAAAATATATATATATTTTTATAAATGCTAAACATAATAAAAATTAATAAATTAAAAGCTTTTTTTTAATTTTATAAATAATAATATATAGCTATTCTTAGTTAATAAAATGATTTATTTGCTTAATTATAATAATAAACAAAATATTTATTTGCTAAATAGCTTATATTACTTTAGTAATACGCTAGCTTTTTAAAAGAACTATTTATTTAAGCAAATAAAAGTTAAATATAATAATAAATTAATAGTATATTATATATTACAAGCTTATAATAGTAAAATATTTTGCTAGTTTAGCACCTTTATTTTTTTAAAAAAAGCCCTTTATAGTTAAAAAAAAAAGCAAAAAAACTTGCTTAATGCAAACAATACTACTTAATATAAAAAATGCTTTTTATGTTTTTAAAATAATTTAAAAGTATATAGCTAACTTTATAGCAAGCTTAAGTTATGCTAAGCTATTATAATGCGCAAAAAAAAATAAGCTATATTTTATATAGCTTAAAATATATATTAATTCTTTAAAAAATCAAGTTTTTATAAATAAGCTTAATAAATTAAAGTATAAAAAAGCTATTACTATAGCTATAGCTAGTTAAAAAAAAAAAATTGCTTTAATGCTTTTAAATGTTTTAAGCTATATATATGTTATATTAATAAAAACAGCAAGTATTTTTTTAATAAAAATATTTAAGTAATTTTGTTAAACTTTATTATATTAAAAATAAAACATTATAATTATTGCTTTTTAATAAAAAATTCTTAATAAATATAAATTATTAACTTATATTAATTATGTTTTTGCTTTTTATATATACTGCTTATTATTATTACTAATTAAATAGCTTAGTAAAGCTTTTAAACTAGCTTAAAAAAATTAGCAATAATACTTTTAAGCTAAAAAGTTATTTAAACTTAGTTATTTAAAAAAAGTAAAAATTATAACAAGGTTTTTATTAGTAAACTAGCAAAAAAATTATTAAAAAGTTAACTTTAATTTTTTACTTTTTGTAAAAATACTTTTTATGTTGCTTTAGCAAGCTTATAAAAGTTTATTAAAAGTTTATAAACTTCTGTTTTATAAAAAAAGTTACTTTAAAAATTATATAAAAAAATAAAATTAAAACTTTTAATAATAGATTTTTTAGTTTTAGCATTAATAAAAAACATAGCAAAATATAATAAATAATATAAATTATAAAACTTAGTAAATCATTAAATTTTTAAACGTATATTATGCTTATTAATATTTTAGTAAGCATATTTGTTTAAGCGTTATTTTAACTTTTTATGCTTTTATTGCATAATATTAAAAAATTATTTTATTTTAATAAAATAACCTTTAAAAGTAAATAGCAAAGTTATTTTATTTTTTAAATATAATAATTAAATTTTTTAATTTTACTAATAAAATAAGCTAACGTTTAGCTAAAAAACCTATTATTATATATTAATTAACCTTAGATTAAATAAAAATATTTACTAAACTTAAGCATATTAATAAGCAAAAAAAAAAAAACTAACAAAAATTGCTTTAATAATAGCAAATAAAGCAATAATAGCTCAAATTTAAAATTTAGCCTGTTAAAATCCAAGTTATAATTTATAAAAAATGCTTTAAGCAAAATGCTTTTTAAATTCCTTAAAATAAAACGCTACAAAAAATAAAAGCTTTATATAGTTAAATGTTAATACTTATATAAAGCTCTTTTAATAAGTTAAATAGTTTAAAAATGCTGCTTTAAATAAAAAATAAATTTTTTTTAAAGCTAAATATAAGCTAAAAACTAATAGCGCATAAATAAAATAATCAAAAAATAAAAAGCATTTTAAAAAAAAGGTTAAATAGCATATAAAATTATTAAAAAAAAAGCATTTATAACTAAACTTTTTTTTAGCAAATTAGCTAATATTTTTATTAATGCATTTTGCTAAATAAAAGCTAGCATTAGTTTTTATAAAAAAATAAAAGCAAAAAAAATATAGCTTTTTTAAAAGTATTATAGCTTTTTGTATAATACTTTTATAAAAACTAAAAACTGTGCTTTTAAGCAAAAATGCTAGCATAATAATTATTAATAACTTATTTTAAAATATAAACTAAAAAATCAAATAGTAGTATAAATATTTAAGTATTAAACTTTTACGCATAATAAAAGTAAACAAAAATAAAAGCTTTTTTATAAAGTGCATTATTAACTAATTTTAAAATTTATAAATAAATTTAAGTAAAAGCATTATTATTTAAACTTAAAAAATAATAAACTATATATAAATAAAATAAAGCTAAAAAAAACTTTAATAAAAACTTATAGTAGTTTTAATATATAAATTAATCGTTAAATTTATATATAAAAGCAAAAAACTTATTAAATTATTTAATAGCTAATTATTATTAAAGTTTCCTTTAAAATAGTAATATTAAATATTTAGTTTTATAAAGTAAAGCAAATAATTAAAAACGCAAAAATGCTTTTTAGCTTTTATTTATTTTTAAACTTTAAATATATAAAAAGCTTTTATTGCTTAATTAAACGTAAGCATTTAAATGTATTAATATTAGTAAGCTATTTTTAGTAAACAAAACTAATAATATAAAATAAACTAAATATAAAGTTAAAATGCTAAAATAAACGCTTATTAAATATTATAAAAAATATTAGCATATTTAAATAATAAAACAATAGCTATAAAAGTTAAAATTTACTAAAAACTATATAATAACTTACTTATTAAATATGCTAGCTTTAAAAATAAATAATGCTTAAGCGTTTTATTTATATTTTACTTTTAAAATAAAAAAAAAGCTTTAAAAAATAAATAGCTATAAAAGTTTAATAATAAAGCCTAAAGCATAAGCTTAAGTTAAATAGCTTTTAATACAAATCTTAGTAATAAATTTTACTTTTTTAGCATAAACATTTTAAATTTTTAAAAAATAATATATTAATTTTTTTTTTTTTTATAAGTAGTAATAAATATTTTAATAAAAACTTAAAAAACTAAAGTAAAAAAAAGTTCTATATAAATAGTAGTTAAACATAAGTTAGCTAATTTTAAGCTATAAAAAAGTTTTGTTTTAAAGTAAACATTTATTGCTTTATATAGTAAAAAAAAAGCTAGTTAATATTTTAGCGCTTAAATTTAAGTTTTATGTAATAATATAATTAAATATAAAAACAATAGCAAAAGCTTTAAGCAAAGTTCTTTTTTTTTTTAATAGTTTATTACTTTAAAATTAGTTTATTTAAAGCTAAAGTTTTATAGCTAAAAAAGCTTAACACTTTTATTAAGTTTAGTATATTTTTAACGTTTTTTAAAAATTTATAAAAAAAAATAATTCTTAAGCTAAATTATATTTATAACTGCAGTAAATCTTTAAAATAAATAACCTTTAATTAATAAAACAATATAAATAAAAAAAGTTAGCAAAATAAATTTATAACTTTAAAAAAAAGATTAGCTTTAAAAATTAAACATATTAAGCTTTAAATAAAACAAACTTAAAAGCAAATAAGCTATTAACTAAACAATTAGCAAGCAACTATTAATACTTAAGTTTTAACGCTTTTAATAAGCTTTAGCTATTTAGCATGCAATAAATAACTAACTTAAAACTAATATAAACAAAAGAAATTTAATTATTTAATTAAAACATAATATTATAATAGTTAAAAAATAATATTAATATAATATAATTTTTGCTTAATGCTTTAAATGTTAAAGTAAAATAATTTAACTAAACATAAATAAACAATAAAAATAACTATAACTTAAAAAAAAAAAAACTATTTAGCGCATATTATATAAAAAAAAAGTTTATATAACGCTAAAAATTAAAAAAGTTATAAAAAAGTTATTATAAAATATACTTTAATAGCATTTTATGTTATAATATTATTAAATTATAAAAAGTTTTTAAAGCTTTAAATATTATAGCTTATTAAAAAATAAAATATAGCACTAAATATAATAGCTTAAAAATAATAAAAACTTTAAAAATAGTAATAATAAATAATTTATAGCTAAATTTATATAATAAAAAATATAATTTAATAATTAAATAGCAAAAAGTTAAATATATTATAGCAAATTTTGTTATAATAGTATTTAGCTTAAAATATAATTTACTTTAAACATAAAAACGTATTAATATTATATAGTTTTTAAAATAGCTAAATGCTTTATTATTTAATTAATAATATATATAAATAAATTAATAAGATTTTTACTGTTTTTATTTACTATTTAATAAAATTATAGCTAAAAAAATAAGCTTAGCAAAATTAGCAAAAAAAAAAAACCCTAAGTTTAATTTAGCAAAGTTAAAAATAATATAATGTTATTATTAGTTTATGTTTTTTTATAAAAATAAAAAAAAGTAAACAAAATAATTTAAAATAAAAAACCTTATAAAAAACTAAAATAGTTTTTTTATAATAATCTTATAATAAGCTAGTAATATAGTTACTATAATATATACTAAAGTATTAATTCTTTTAAGTTAAAAAAAGCTTAAAATATATATTAAGCTTAAGCAAAAGCCTATGTTATAATAAATTAAAAAAGCTATAATAAAGTATTATATTTATAAAATAAAAGAATTAATTAAGCTTAACTTTAGTTTAATATTATAAAAAAATATAAAAGGTATAAAATAAATAAAAACTTTAGTACTAATAAAATATTACTATTTTTATTATTTTTTTACATATTTAATAAAGCAAAGCTAAATATTATGTTTAACTTTTAGTATTAAAGTTTTTTATAAGCTAACTTAAGTTAAAAATATTATTAAGTAAAAAGTTTAATTAAAGCAGCATATTTATTAAATTATAACGCAAATAAATAATAATTTTTGTTTTTTTTTTTGTTTAAAATTAAAGTATAAGTACTAACGTAATTTAAATAAGTATTTTAAAAAAAGCTTATAAAAAACAAAAATTTTTAATAAAACAAAAAAGTAAAAGTTTTTTTAATTTTAATTTTTAGTATAAATATAAACTATAAAAATATAGCTTATTAATTTTTTAGTTCTTTGAAATTTAAAGCTAAAAATGCTAAAAAAGTTACTACAAAAATAACTAGCTTATAGTAGCTAAACATTTATAATAATGTTATTTTTTAATTTTTTAATATTAGCTTTTTTTATTATATTAAAGCAAAATTTAGTAAGCATTAAATTATTTATTTATTAAAATATAAATTTTTTATTAGTAAAAATAATTAAACTAAAAAAAAATGTTTATTTATTTTAGCTAGTTAATATAGCAATAAAAGTTATAAATACTATATAACTATATAATTTAATTTAAAAAAAGCTATAATAATAATATAAAAATTTTATTATATTAATTTTAAATAAAATTATATATTTAAAAAAACCTAATATATAGCTTATATAAAGCATAATAAAATATAAATAGCTTTAAAATAAAAAGCTAAACTGCTTATAAAACGTATTAAACTTTTAAAAAATTAAAGCTAAATAAAAAAAAGCTTATAACTTAAATTTATTTAAAAGCATTAAAGCTATATAAAAAAATATTATAGCAAGCTTAGTACTTTTAAAAAAAAAAAATAATTAAGCTTTTAAATAAAACTTTTCTTTATAAAAAATTAAATAAAAAACATAAGTTAAATTTAAATTATTATAAAATAAGTTAATTTTATTTTATTAATAACTTTATTATAATAATAATTTAGCTTAATATAAAAAAAACTGCTAATTTAAATAATTAGTTTTTATAATTATTTAATTAAGCAATGTTATAATATTATTATTTGCTAAATAATAGCTAAACACCTTTAAGTTAAAATTTATACTAAAACATAATAATATTTTTTATATATTATAAATATATTAAAATAAGCTTTATGCTTTATATTTTAGCAAATAAATTATTTATATAGCTAAAAATAATTATATAATAGTTTATATATTATAATTTTTATATGTATAAAATAAAATCTTTTGCAAATAATTTAGCTATATAAAAAAGTTTTATAAGTAATAAAGTAGCTTTATTATTATAATTTATTAAAAGTAAGCTTTTTTTTGCTTTAATTTTTTTATATTTTTTTTTAGAATAAAAAACATAAAAAAAGATCTTTTTTTTTTTTTTTTAGCTTTTAACCTTTGTGCTTTTTTTTTTTTCAAGTTAAGTTTTAAGTATATTACGTTATTATTGCTTACATTATAGCCTATATTACATAATATACTAAAATAAAAATCGAAGCACAAAAGAAAATATTTTTATTTTTTTTATTTTTTTAAAAAACTAAAGTATTTTAAAAAGTAATTTTAAAGCAATCTAAAAGCTTAAAAGGCCTTAAGAATATATATAAAGTAAATATAGTTAAAAAGCTAAAATTTTGCTAAGTAGCTTTAGCTCTTTTAATGCATACTAAATAAAAAAAGTATTAAAACATATAAAAAAAAAAAGCATAAGTAAAAAATAAAATATATAAAGTAAAATATATATAAAGTAAGTTTTTTTAAATAAAATAAATATAAAGTAAAGTTTATATAAAGTAAGTTTTTTTAAATAAAATAAATATAAAGTAAAGTTTATATAAAATAAGTTTTTTAAAGTAAAATATATATAAAGTATTTTTTATTAATAAACTATAAAAAAATTACTATATATATTAATTTTATTTTTATTAAAGCATTAAATATATAATATTTATTTTGTTTATATGTTTAATTATATATATATATTATATAATAAAATTAATAATAGCTATATAATTATTTAAAAAAAATTATTATATAATATA
>MU401062.1:0-11104 GCA_022578965.1 Xylaria sp. FL1777 | reverse complement strand
ATAGCTTTAAAACTTAATATTAATTAATTTGCTTTTATTTTAAGTATATTTTTTTGTTTAATTTATATATTTTAACTATTAAAACTATAAAGCTACAATTTTTTGCTTAAGTAATATAAGATTTATACTTTTTAATACTATTTAAATATAGTTTAGTTAAACTTTATTAAAAAATAATATATTAAATTTAACTAAGTTATAAATTAAAAACGTTAAAATATAAGCATAAAACTTATTATGTAGTAATAATAAAGCTTAATAGTATTAAACCTTATTTTTTTTAATATATTGCTTGCAGCTAAAAAATTATATATTATGTTTTATAAAAAAATCTTAAAAAGTCTAAAAAATTAATTAAATAAAATTTAGCGCAATATAAAAAAAAACTAATATAAAAAGCATTTATTATTTATAATTATATATATTGCCTGCTTTTATTTAAGCAGCTATTATAGCTTAAATAAAAAATATAGTTTTTTGATTTTTATATACTATTACAAATTATTTATTATAGTTTTAATAATTTAAAATAGTATAAAATAAAGTATTATAAACTTAATATACTTTAGATATTTTTTTTTTGTTTTTATAAATAACAGAAGTTTGCAAAATATAGCTAATATTATTTTATAGTTATGCAATATTTAAAAATAAAGCAAACTTTTTTAAATGTAATAATTTAAATAAAAAACAAACAGCATAAACTAATAAATAATTAGTTATTTTACTTATATAAGCTAAAGTTAATATTAAGTAAAAAAAAAGCTATTTTTTTTAAAAAAAAATAGTAGTATATTATTATAACTGCATAAATAAGCTAAGCATGTTTAAACTAGTAATTATAAAACAGTTAATTAAATTTTGCATAATATTTTTATAACTTATGCTAAAATTTTAAACATTATTTTTAAAGTTAAAATTGTTATATATAAACATAACACTTAGGTTATAAATAATACGCTTTAAATTAAGCTATATATTTATTAATTTAAGTATTAAAACATTAGTTAATTAGCTATTATATATGCAACTTTGTTTAGCTATTTTATTTAGCTGTTTTAAAATAAATTTATAGCTAACATATACTTTAAATTAAGCAAAAGTATTAATTATTTAAATTTATGTTTTATTACTATAAAAATAAATGTTAATAAATTGCTATAAAAAATTACTTATTAAAAATATATATATACTTAATAATAAAGTTATAATTATATATGCTTTAGTAATATAAAAAAACAGTATATTAGCTTTAGTTATGTTATAAAATTTATGCTTAATTTGCTAATTTGTAAAAATACTTAAAAAAAAAGCAGCAAAACGTAAAAATGCGTTTTAAATTTAAAACTAAAAAAAACAAAATAACCTTTTAATTTATTACGTATTATAAATATTTTTAACTTAGCAGAGCTTTTTACTAAAAGCTTTAAATACTTTAAAATTAAATTTAATAAAAGCTAATTATTTAAATAAAATAAAAAGCTCGTTTTAAAATGCAAAAATATTAGCAATATTATAACTTATATTGTTTTTTTTAAATTTTATTTAAATATTAGCTTTTTAAAAATGCTATTAAACTTTAAGGTTTTTTAATACGTTAACTATTTTGCGCATTTGTAGCTTTAACTAGTTATTAGTTATAGTTTGTAATAAAAGCTATTTATTATAAAATAGGCTAACTAGGCCGGTTAAAGGCTAGGTGTAAAGAAAGCATACATAAAGAAAGCTTTATTTGTTAAAAGAATATGTATTTAGACTACTATAGGGGTTTAATGCATAGACTTAATAAACTTAAGCGTTAAGTTTATTAAGCTTTAAACTTAACGAACTTAAGCGTTAAGTTTATTAAGCTTTAAACTTAAAATAATATAGCATTAAGTTTATTAAAAAAAGCAACATTTATAGATTATTATTACTGTTTTTTTTGTTTATATAATTATGCACTTTTTATATTTAATTATTTACTTAGTTTTTAGCTTTTTAGTTATTAATTTTTTTATAACTGCTAAGCACTAATATATTTATTACTTTTAATTTTTTAAGACTTTTATTAATATATAGTAATAAAAGTACTTTAAAAACCTTTTTAATAAACTACTATTAAAGATTTTATTATTATTTGCAAATTAAAACTTTAAAAGCAAACTTGTTATATTAATATATAATAAGTTTATTATACTTTAATAGCTTTTTAATTAATAAAACTTAATATATAAAAACAAATATTAGTATAAAAAGTTAAATAATAAACGATTTATAAAATAAACTTTTAAAAGTATACTAAAAAAATATTTAAAAAACAAAAATGCTAAATAGCATTACGTAAATAAACTTTACTTAATAACTAATAAACTAGATTTAAGTTATATTATTAAAAACAAAAAGTTAAAAATTAAGTTTAAAAATTTTAAAAACTTTTAAAATTAGCAACGTATTAAAACAACAAACTTTAGTACTTTTATTAGTTATTTTTATTAAAAAAAAAGCAGTAGTAAAAAAAAAAAAATTAAGCAGTAATAATAAAAAAGAATTAATGCTAATGCTAGTGCTATAAAGCAAACTAGTTGCTTTAACTTAAAAAATAGCTTAAATACTAAGCGTTATAACTTTTAAACTAGCATAAATACTAGCTATAATAATTAAAGCAGTAATAATAATTACTATTATAACAATAAGTTAAAGTTTTAAATAAATAATTATATTATAACTAATGTTAATATTATTATTAGTAAATTTAACGCTTATTTTTATTATTGCTATATTTAAAGTAATAACTTAAAATAAAAAACCTAATTTTTTATTACTACTGCTGCTTTTATTATTAAAATTATTTATAATATTAAAAATGCTAAATATTAAAAGTTTTAAACTTATTGCTTTAAAGCTTTATAATAGATTTATAAATATAAAAGCTTTTTTAATTTATGCTAAACTTTATTTAAAATAGCATTTTACTACTATTATAAAAAAAAATTAAAAAGTAATAATTACTTTATAATTTTTATTAAAAAAAGTACTAAAATAGTTTTAATTTATTTTAAAGGATTTTTTAAAAGCTAATAAATTAACTAACTTTAAGCTAAAAATAAAAAAGATTTTTAAAAATTACGTTAAGTTTAAAAATTAAATAAAAACATTATTTAAAAATATTTAAAAAGTAAAATATATAAAGAAAGCACTTTATTGCTTAAAACAAATAAAAGCAGCAGTAAATTATGCTATAAAATTTAAATAATTAGTAGCAATTTTAAAATTGCTTAAGCTTATATTATTTTATTTATTTTATAGTAAACTTAAAACTTAAGTTTAAAACAAACTATATAAAATAAATAAACTAGCAAAAATTAATATGTATATTAATATAGCTATTATAATTAATTAACGATTATTTAATTAGTACTTTAAAATTAAAAAAACTAAAAAAAATAAAAAAAAAATACTTAAAAAAGTATTAAATAAAGATTTAAATAAATTAATAAAGTTTAAAAATAATAACTTTAAAATATGTTTAAAGTTAAATATTATAACTATAAAAAAAAAGAACACTTTTAAAAATAATACTAATTTAAAAAAAAAAACAGAAAAAAAAGCTATAAAAAAGAAAAGATTTTTTAACTTAAAAAAAAAATATAAGTTATAAAAATTTAAAACAATAAAAAACAATAAAGCAATTTAAAAAATATGTTTTTAAAGCAAAAATATAAAGTTGCTATTTTAAGTTAAAATAAAAATATTATACTAAATAAATCTAAATGCTTTATTTATACAAGTTAAAATAAATAAGCATATAAATATTATTTAAAAGCTTTATAGTTATTAAAACAAATTACAAAAAAATATATTTGCTATATAAACAATTAAAGTTATTTAATATATAACTTAAAAAAATAGTTTAACTAAAAATAGCAAACAATAAAAAGTAATAAATTAACGTAGTTAGTAAACTTATAAAACTATAAAAACTTTAAACTACTAAAGCTTAAAATATAGTTTAAAAAAAAGTTATATTTAAAAAAACAAAACTATAATTATAAATAGTATAGTTATTAAACTAATTATAAACTATTAAAACATTTAATTATTAAATAAACTTAAAAAAATAAAACTTATAAAACTTTAAAGCAAAAACAAATAAAATTAAAAGCTATAAAAAACATTACAAAGAAAAAACTAATAAAAATAAATAAAGTATTTTTATAGCTTAAATTGCTTTAAATGTAATAAAATAAAAAAGCATTAATAATTAATACAAAAACTAATACGTTTTAAAAACTAAAACTAATAATTTAATTAATTATTAAAAGTTATTATTATAATAAAACTATAATAAAAAACAATAATAATATTTTATGCTTAAAAAATTTAAAACATAATAAAATATTATAAAATTATTATATAGTATATTATTGTTATTAATATTTACTTAATAAATTAAAAAATAATTAGTTTTTTAAACAAATTACAAAAATAAAAATATAGAACTTTTATAAATTAAAGTAGTTAATTATAACTATAGTTCATTATAAAGATTTATAAAGATTTATAATATTTAAAAAAAATTTTAACTGCACTTATAATATTACTTTAACAAAATATAAAAATAACTGCTATAAATATTATTAGCTAATTAAAGTATAATTATATTAAAAAATAGTTGCTAAAAGCAAAAAAGCTTAAAACCCACAATTTAAAGCTTAACTAAAAGCAAAAACAAAACAAAATATAATAATATTTAAAGTACTAAATAAAACAAACATTTAAATATTTTATAAAAAAAAATTAAAAAATAAAATAAGCATTTATTAAAAAAGCAGCAAGTAATTAAAAAAACTAAAGCTTTACATAAAATTTAATGCAATAACTAATAAAACTAATTTAAAGTTAAATTTATATATTAAAAAAAAAAGTATAATATTTTAATTAACTTAAAAGTATAAGCTAATATAATTTTACTTAAAGTAATAAAACAAAATAAAATTCTTTAAAAATATAAGCAAAGATTTTAAAAAATTAAAAGATTTAATAAAAGTACTTTTAGCTATAATAATAATTATATATTTAAAAAAACTAAACTTTTTAATATATTTATATAAAAACATAAAAAGCAAATTGTATTAAATATTGCTAATATATTTAATTATAACATTATTTTAAGAATATTATAGCTAAAAACTAGCGACTTTTTAATTTAATAAAAAGCAAAAGCTATTAATTAAAAAAGCAAAAAATAAAGCAAGAAAATTAGAAAAATTGCACAAGAAATTTTAAACAAAATACTAAAAATATATTATAAATTTTATAAACTATTTAAAAAAAAAAAAAAAAAAGAACTTTTTAAATATAGCTTATAAAACTATTATATTTTTATTAAAAAAAAATGTTAACTAAAGCTTTATTAAGTATATTATATAAGCTTAAATAAAACAAATGTTTTATAAAAATATATTTAAAAAAACTTAACAAAGAAATTCTTAAAAAAGTTTTAGTTATTTGTTAAATATTTTATAGTACTAGTACTTAAAATAAAAAATAAAAAATAACTAATTAATAAAAAAAAAAGATTAATATAATAAATAATAGTTAATTATTAACTATTAAACGTAATTATTATTACAAATAAATATTTTTTTATTTTGCTAGTAATTATAAAAAAAAACATTAGCTAAGCAGAATAGTTTATAGTAATTAATATTTTAAATAAATATTATGCTATTAAAATAACTAAAAAAAAAAATAAAAAACTATTATATAAATAGTATATAAATTATATAAGTATATAGTTATACTATAAAAACTATAAAACGTATTAGCTAGCTTTTAATATATAATAATAATGATTTTATAAAAGTTTTTAAACAAATTTATGTTTATTTACTTAAATAATATTTTAATTTACTTTAAAACACTAAAAAAACATAAGAAATACATAACTTAAATATTAAAAATATTTAAATAAGCAGAATTATAACTTAATATAAAAAAGTATATATAGCATATATAAAAAATTAACTTTTTAAGATTTATAATTACTTTAAAACAAATATAAATTTAATAGTTAAAAATTAATATAATATAAAACTAAAAAATATTTAACTTAGCTATTATTATAAATATATAATAAGCATTAAGATTTTTAAACTATGTTTAAATGTTAATTTAAAACTTTAAAAAAATAGCATTTTATTTTATAAAGTATATAAAGAAAAAATACAAAAAAAAATCTTTTTTAATTTTAAAAAAAGCTTAAAAAGCTTTTAAAAAATTAAAACTAAAAGTTATTTTTAACTTTATAGTTAAACTACCTAATTTATAAAAAAAAAAAAAGCTAAAAATAAATGCTTTAAATAATATAATTATAAAAGTTTTAAAACAATTAAAAAACAACAAAAAATAGCACTTAGTAGCTTATTACTTTAAAGCATTATAAAACGTAGTATTATAATACTTTATATATAATAAAAAACTGCTTATAATTATTATAGCACTTAAAAAGTAAAAACTGTTTTTTATAAGAACTATAAAACTAATTAAGATTTATTTAAATTATTAAAACTTAACAAAATTTATAACTATATAAAAGATTATTAAACAACATAAAAATTAAATAGTTTTTTTTTTAAGTTTAACTTTAAAATATGTTATATTAAAAAAAAAGAAAATATTTAAGCAAACATATTTAGTTAATAAAGTTAAAAAGGATTTAAAGTTCTAAAAAAAAATATTTAAGTATTATATTTTTAAAAAAATAAAAGCTTAAAAGTTAAAATTATACTTAAAAACTTTACGAATATATAGCTATAATAAGCTTATAACTTAAAAAAGTTAATATAACTACAAAAATATAAAAAATTAAAAAATAATAAGCTAATATATAAATATAAGGTTTATTTATTAGAATTTTTATAAAATAAGTTTATTAAGGAATTTTATAAATATTTATTATATAAACATTAAAAAGCAACAAAAATAATTTAACAATTATAAAAAAAGTACAATTTTTTAAAACTATAAAATATAATTAAATTTATTATAAAAAAGTGCAACATTTATAATAAAGCTAAAGTAGCTTAATATAAGCTTTATAAACTACTATAACTTATATAAATATTTAAATAAACATAGCATATTATTACTTAAAATTTTATTATAATATTATTTTTATTAACTAATTTAGTTATAAAAATATAATATAATAAAATATAAGTTATTATTAATAAACTTATTAAGTATGCTTATTTTTTACTGTTTAAAGAAAATATAACAATTAAACAACTTATATATGCTTTTATATGCTAATATTTAAATAAACATAAGCTACTAAAAAAAATTGTTTTAAACTAAAATAAACTATTTATTTTTAAGTTTAAAACTAGTTTTTTTAAACTTATTAGTATTAAACTAAAGTTTTTAACTGCTTATTATTTATAAATTAATAAATAAACAAAAAAATTAAACTAAATATTAAAACAGTATTTATAAAGTTATATTAATTATTAATAAAATAATTAAGTAAAACTATTACTAATAGCATAAATCTTATATAATATATTAATAAATAAAAATATAAACATATTTTTATATAAAGCTATTTATAAATAATAAGCAACTATTAAAAAATAAAAAAAAATATTAATAAAAGCATTTGCTATTTTAATTATAGCACTTTAAGCAAAAACTATTATAATAGAAATTAAAATGCTATAAGCTAAACTATAACTATATTTTTAGTTTTTATAATAATAAATGTTAATATATTATAATAAAAAATAAACTAAAGAACTAACTTTTAAAAAAGAAAACAAAGTTTATTTGCTATAACAAAAATAAAATATAAACATTAATATTTTTTAAATTAAAACAAAATAACTAAACAATAAATTAGAATTTAAAAAACTTAGCCTTTTTAAAATTAAAGAAGTTATTTTATTTATTAATTATAAACTATTATTACTAAAAAATATATAAATTTACTTTGTTTTTTATATTTTTTTACTAAAACTAACATTTATTAGAATATTTATTAAAATATAACTAAAAATAAAAACAGATTAAAATATTTATAAAATTAAAAATATATTAAATTCTTGTTAAAACAATAATAATATTAAGTATTTTATTAAATAAAAAAAATATTTATATATTAATAATATTTAAAAACTTAAAAAACACTTAAAAATTGCTAAAATAATTATAAACTAGTTTTACTGTTAATACTTTAACTAACTAAAGCTAAAAAAAAAAAATTAACTTTAAATAAAGCATTTAGTACGTTTTAATTAAACTTTAGAAAAATAACTAGCAATAGCTATGCTGCTTTAATATGCTATTTTTGTTTTTTTAGCTATATAGCATTTTTTTGCTTTAATTTGCTTAAGCTTTTTTAAATTACTTAAACTATAAGCTATAGTAACAATTATTTTTTTTTACTATAATTTTTTTTGTTGTTTAAAATAGCAAATTTTTGTACTTATTTTTTTATGCTTTTTTATTAGTAAGTTTAATTTATTTTTTAGCTTTTTGTACTAAAAAATAAGCTGTTATATTTGCTTTAAAAACAAATTTTTAGCGTTACAATTTATTTGTTTAATTATAATATATTTAATATATTAATTAGAATTAAATTTTAATATTAAATATTTTGTGCTATAATAATTGCAGCAAAAGCATAAAGCTATTTTAATTAATTTTAGTTTAATAAAAAAAAACAAAGCAAAGTTTTGTTAAGCTTTTTGTTTAAAACGTAACAAGTAAAGTTTTTTAGAAACTTTACTAAACATAATAAGCATAAAAAACAAAAAACAGAAAATAAAAAAAAAAAACTTATAAAAAAGGAAATATAAAATTATTAAAATAACAATTATAAAAAAAAAAAATAATATGATAAAATAAGCTAACTAAGCTAATTAAAAGCTAAGTATAAAAAAAGCATACGTAAAAAAAGTTTTATTTATTAAAAAGATATATATTTAAACTACTATAAAAGTTTAATAAATAAACTTAATAAACTTAAGCATTAAGTTTATTAAGCTTTAAATTTAATAAACTTAAGCATTAAGTTTATTAAGCTTTAAACTTAAAACAATATAGCGTTAAGTTTATTAAAAAAAGCAACATTTATAAATTATTACTACTGTTTTTTTTGTTTATATAATTATGTATTTTTTATATTTAGTTATTTATTTAGTTTTTAGCTTTTTAGCTATTAATTTTTTTATAACTGCTAAGCATTAATATACTTATTACTTTTAATCTTTTAAGACTTTTATTAATGCATAGTAATAAAAGTACCTTAAAAACTTCTTTAATAAACCACTATTAAGGATTTTATTGTTATTTGCAAATTAAGACCCTAAGGGCGAACTTGTTATATTAATATATAATAGGTCCGTTATACTATTTCTTTAAAAACCAACAAAAATTATAGCTTTAATTACAATTATAATATTAATACTTTTATATATTTATTATAACTTATTGCTAGCATACAAAATTAGATTTTTTGTTTAAGTTATTGCTTTTATAATTAAAATTATTTTTAAAGTTAAAAGCAATAAAAGTAGTATTAAAAAAGTTAATTAATTTAAATATAAAAAGTAATATAAACGTTAATATAATAAATTATATAAGCAAGCAAAGTAATTGCAGAAAAAACAATAGTAAAAAAAACAATATTTTAGTTAAAGAATCTATAATATATAATGTAATAAAAACCAAGCGTTAAAAAAATACAAAAAAAATATAACTATATGTAAAATATAATAATTAATTAATTAAATATAACTTTAAATAGATTTAAAGTTATTACGTAAATAAATTATAGTTTGTTGTTTTTTAAATAAAAACATAAGCAAAAAAATTAACATAGTTGCTTTAAACTAAAATTCTAAGTTTATGTTAAAAAAGGTAAAAAAGGTTATAATTAATAAAGGGGTAATATAGCTAAAGAGGTATAAACGCAAAAACTATTTTGGTTTAAAGCACTTAAGATAATTTGCAATAGCTTTTATATAATAGCTTTTATATATAAACCTAGCTATATAAACCTAGCTATATAAACCCCTTTATATAAACTTAGCTATATAAACCTAGCTTTATAAACCTAGCTTTATAAACCTAGCTATATAAACTTTTATATAAACCCCTTTATATAAACCTAGCTATACGAACTTAGCTATACGGACTTTTATATAAACCTTTTTATATAAACCTTTTTATATAAACTTTTCCGTATAGACCCTTTTATATAAACCCTTTTATATAAACCTAGCTATATAGATCCGTTTATGGAAAAGTTCGTATAAAACAGTTTATATAGCTAAGTCCATATAAAGGTTTATATAGCTAAGTTTATACAACTAGGTTTATATAAAGGGGTTTATATAAGAGTTTATATAGCTAGGTCTATAAAGCTAGGTTTATAAAGCTAGGTTTGTATAGCTAGGTTTATATAAAGGGGTTTATATAGCTAGGTTTATATATCCCTTTAGTTAGCGTTTTAGCAACATTACTTGCTAAAGCCACTAAGCAAAAGTATAACAGCTAATTAAAGCTATTAAAGTTAAAAGTACTTCTATTTTCACTTATTTTAGCTTATGCTAAAGGTTACTACAATAATTATTGTTATAAAGTGCTACATTATACTTTTTATAGCTATACTTTGTTATATTTCTTTTTTTAATATTTGCGTTTTTAGTTATTTTACTTAAAACTATGTATTTTTAGCTATTAATTTTTAAACTTTTGTAAGCTTTGCAAAGGTTTAATTTGCTTTGTTTAGTTAATTAATAGCTATTAAAGCTTTTTTTAAAGCTATTAAGCTTAAAATAGCTTTTTGTGCTAACTTTTAATAATAGGCCGTATTTTTTAAATATAGCTATTAATATAGCTTTTCTTTAAGTAGTTTAGTTTTTATATAGCTTTTAAGCTATAAACTTTGCTTATTTTTATAGCAAAAAAGTATTAGCTAAAGCTACTTTAAAAATAAATTAAAGAAATAAGCACTTTTTATGTGTTATAAAAAGTATAAAGCATTAAAGGTTAAATATAATAGTTAATATATCTTTAGTTTTATAGTAAATATTTAATAAAACTAAAGCTTAAAAAA
>MU401061.1:0-11104 GCA_022578965.1 Xylaria sp. FL1777 | reverse complement strand
TAATGCTTTAATAAAAATAAAATTAATATATATAGTAATTTTTTTATAGTTTATTAATAAAAAATACCTTATATATATTTTACTTTAAAAAACTTACTTTATATAAACTTTACTTTATATTTACTTTACTTAAACAAACTTACTTTATATAAACTTTACTTTATATTTATTTTATTTAAAAAAACTTACTTTATATAAACCTTATTTTATATTTATTTTACTTAAAAGAACTTATTTTATATAAACTTTATTTTATATTTACTTTACTTAAGAAAACTTATTTTATATAAACTTTACTTTATATTTATTTTACTTAAAAGAACTTATTTTATATATTTTATTTTAAAGAACTTACTTTATATATATTTTATTTTATATACTTTATTTTTTATTTATGCTTTTTTTTTTTATATGTTTTAATACTTTTTTTACTTGCTGCGTATTAAAAAAGCTAAAGCTACTTAGCAAAATTTTAGCTTTTTAACTATATTTACTTTATATATACTTTTAAAGCTTTTTAAGCTTTTAAATTCCTTTAAGGTTACTTTTTAAAATACTTTAGTTTTTTAAAAAAATAAAAAAAATAAAAATATTTTTTTTTATGCTTTAATTTTTACTTTAGTATATTATATGATATAAGCTATAACGTAAGCAATAATAATACAACATATTTAAAACTTAACTTAAAAAAAAAAAAAAGCACAAAGGTTAAAAGCTAAAAAAAAAAAAAAAAGATCTTTTCTTATATTTTTTATTTTAAAAAAAAATATAAAAAAATTAAAGCAAAAAAAAGCTTACTTTTAGTAAATTATAATAATAAAGCTATTTTATTGCTTATAGAACTTTTTTATATAGCTAAATTATTTATAAAAGATTTTATTTTATATATATAAAAATTATAATATATAAACTATTATATAATTACTTTTAGCTATATAAATAATTTATTTGCTAAAATATAAAGCATAAAGCTTATTTTAATATATTTATAATATATAAAAAGTATTACTATGTTTTAATATAAATTTTAATTTAAAAGCGTTTAGCTATTATTTAGTAAATAGTAATATTATAATATTGTTTAGTTAAATAGCTATAAAAACTAATTATTTAAATTAGCAGTTTTTTTTATATTAAGCTAAATTATTATTATAATAAAGTTATTAGTAAAATAAAATTAACTTATTTTATAATAGTTTAAACTTAGCTTATGTTTTTTATTTAATTTTTTATAAAAAGAAGTTTTATTTAAAGGCTTAATTATTTTTTTTTTTAAAGATATTAAGCTTATTATAGCATTTTTTTATATAGCTTTAATGCTTTTAAGTAAATTTAAGTTATAAGCTTTTTTTTATTTAGCTTTAATTTTTTAAAAGTTTAACACGTTTTATAAGCAGCTTAACTTTTTATTTTAAAGCTGCTTATATTTTATTATGCTTTATATAAGCTATATATTAAGTTTTTTTAAGCATATAACTTTACTTAAAATTAATATAGCAAAGCTTTTATATTATTATTATAGCTTTTTTTAAACTAAGTTATATAACTATATAATATTTATAACTTTTATTGCTATATTAACTAGCTAAAATAAATAAATATTTTTTTTTAGCTTAATTATTTTTATTAATAAAAAACCTATATTTTAATAAGTAAATAATTTAACGCTTACTAAATTCTGCTTTAATATAATAAAAAAAGCTAATATTAAAGGATTAAAAAATAATATTGCTATAAATACTTAGTTATTATAAGCTAGTTATTTTTATAGTAACTTTTTTAGCACTTTTAGCTTTAAATTTTAAAAAACTAAAAAATTAATAAGTTATATTTTTATAGTTTATATTTATACTAAAAATTAAAATTAAAAAGATTTTTATTTTTTTGTTTTATTAAAGATTTTTGTTTTTTATAAGCTTTTTTTAAAACATTTATTTAAATTATGTTAGCATTTATATTTTAACTTTAAACGAAAAAAAAAAACAAAGATTATTATTTATTTGCGTTATAGTTTAATAAATGTATTGCTTTAATTAAACTTTTTACTTAATAATATTTTTAACTTAGGTTAGCTTATAAAAAACCTTAATATTAAAAGTTAAACATAATATTTAGCTTTGCTTTATTAAATAAGTAAAAAAACAATAAAAGTAGTAATATTTTATTAGTACTAAAGCTTTTATTTATTTTATATCTTTTATGTTTTTTTATAATGTTAAACTAAAGTTAAGCTTAATTAATTTTTTTATTTTGTAAGTATAATATTTTATTATAGCTTTTTTAACTTATTATAATATAAGCTTTTATTTAAGTTTAATATATATTTTAAGCTTTTTTTAACTTAAAAAAACTAATATTTTAGCATATATTATAATAACTATATTATTAGCTTGTTATAAAATTATTATAAAGAAATTATTTTAGTTTTTTATAAGGTTTTTTATTTTAAGTTGTTTTGTTTACTTTTTTTTATTTTTATAAAAAAACGTAAACTAATAATAGCATTATATTATTTTTAACTTTGCTAAGTTAAACTTAGGGTTTTTTTTTTTTGCTAATTTTGCTAAGCTTGTTTTTTTAGCTATAGTTTTGCTAAATAATAAATAAAAATAGTAAGAATTTTGTTAATTTATTTATGCATATTATTAATTAAATAATAAGGTATTTAGCTACTTTAAGAGCTATATAATATTAATACGTTTTTATGTTTAAAATAAATTATATTTTAAGCTAAGTGTTATTATAACAAAATTTGCTATAATATATTTAACTTTTTGCTATTTAATTATTAAATTGCATCTTTTATTATATAAACTTAGTTATAGATTATTTATTATTACTATTTTTAAAGTTTTTACTATTTTTAAGCTATTATATTTAGTGCTACATTTTATTTTTTAATAAGCTATAATATTTAAAGCTTTAAAAACTTTTTATAATTTAATAATGTTATAGCATAAAATGCTATTAAAATATATTTTATAATAACTTTTTTATAACTTTTTTGATTTTTAGTGTTATATAAACTTTTTTTTTGCATAATATGCGCTAAATGGCTTTTTTTTTTTTAAGTTATAGTTATTTTTGCTATTTATTTATGCTTAGTTAAATTATTTTACTTTAATATTTAAAGCACTAAGCAGAAATTATATTGCATTAATATTACTTTTTAACTATTATAATGCTATGTTTTAATTAAATAGTTAGATTTTTTTTGTTTATATTAGTTTTAAATTAGTTATTTATTGCATGCTAAACAGCTAAAGCTTGCTAAAAGCATTAAAACTTAAGTGTTAATAGCTGCTTGCTAGTTATTTAGTTAATAGCTTATTTGCTTTTAAGCTTATTTTACTTAAAGCTTAATATGCTTAATTTTTAAAGCTAATTTTTTTTTTAAAGTTATAGATTTATTTTGTTAACTTTTTTTATTTATATTGTTTTATTAATTAAAAGCTGTTTATTTTAAAAACTTACTGCAATTATAAGTATAATTTAGCTTAAGAATTATTTTTTTCTATAGATTTTTAAGAAATATTAAAGGCATACTAAACTTAATAAAGGTATTAAGCTTTTTTAGCTATAAAACTTTAGCTTTAAACAAACTAATTTTAAAGTAATAAACTATTAAAAAAAAAAAAGAACTTTGTTTAAAGCTTTTATTATTGTTTTTATATTTAGTTACATTACTACATAAAACCTAAATTTAAGCGCTAAAATATTAATTGGCTTTTTTTTTACTATATAAAGCAATAAATGCTTACTTTAAAACAAAACTTTTTTATAGCTTAAAATTAGCTAATTTATGTTTAACTACTATTTATATAGAACTTTTTTTTACTTTAGTTTTTTAAGTTTTTATTGAAATATTTACTATTACTTATAAAAGAAAAAAAAATTAGTATATTATTTTTTAAAAATTTAAAATGTTTATGTTAAAAAAGTAAAACTTATTATTAAAATTTGCATTAAAAGCTGTTTAATTTAAGCTTATGCTTTAGGCTTTATTACTAAACTTTTATAGCTGCTTACTTTTTAAGGCTTTTTTTTTACTTTAATAGCAAAATATAAATAAAACGCTTAAGCGCTATTTATTTTTAAAGCTAACATATTTAATAAGTAAGTTATTATATAATTTTTAATAAATTTTAACTTTTATAGCTATTGTTTTATTGTTTAAATATGCTAATACTTTTTATAGTATTAAATAAGCGTTTATTTTAGTATTTTAACCTTACGTTTAGTTTATTTTGTATTATTAGTTTTGCTTATTAAAAATAGCTTATTAATGTTAATATATTTAAATGCTTACGTTTAATTAAGCAATAAAAGCTTTTTATATATTTAAAGTTTAAAAATAAATAAAAGCTAAAAAGCGCTTTTGCGTTTTTAATTATTTGCTTTATTTTATAAAACTAAATATTTAATACTACTATTTTAAAGGAAACTTTAATAATAATTAGCTATTAAATAATTTAATAAGTTTTTTGCTTTTATATATAAATTTAACAATTAATTTATATATTAAAACTACTGTAAGTTTTTATTAAAGTTTTTTTTGGTTTTACTTTATTTATATATAGTTTACTATTTTTTAGGTTTAAATAGTAATGCTTTTACTTAAATTTATTTATAAATTTTAAAATTAGTTAATAATGCACTTTATAAAAAAGCTTTTACTTTTGTTTATTTTTATTATGCGTAAAGGTTTAATACTTAAATATTTATACTATTGTTTAACTTTTTAGTTTATGTTTTAAAACAAGTTATTAATAATTATTATGCTAGTATTTTTGCTTAAAGGCGCGATTTTTGGTTTTTATAAAAGTATTATATAAAAAGCTATAATATTTTTAAAAAAGCTATGTTTTTTTTGCTTTTATTTTCTTATAAAAACTAATGCTAGCTTTTATTTAGCGAAGTGCATTAGTAAAAATACTAGCTAATTTGCTAAAAAAAGGTTTAATTGCAAACGTTTTTTTTTTAATAATTTTATGTGCTATTTAACCTTTTTTTTAAAGTGTTTTTTATTTTTTAATTACTTTATTTATACGTTATTAGTTTTTAGCTTATATTTAGCTTTAAAAGAAATTTACTTTTTATTTAAAGCAGTATTTTTAAATTATTTAATTTGTTAAAAAAGCTTTATATAAGCATTAGTATTTAATTATATAAAGCTTTTATTTTTTGCAGCGTTTTGTTTTAAAGAACTTAAAAAGCATTTTGCTTAAAGCATTTTTTATAAATTATAACTTAGACTTTAATAAGCTAAATTTTAAATTTAAGCTATTATTGCTTTATTTACTATTACTAAAATAATTTTTATTAGTTTTTTTTTTTTTGCTTATTAATATGCTTAAGTTTAGCAAGTATTTTTACTTAATTTAAGGTTAACTAGTATATAATTATAGGTTTTTTAGCTAAATGTTAGCTTATTTTATTAATAAAATTAAAAAATTTAACTATTATATCTAAAAAATAAAACAATTTTACTACTTACTTTTAAAAGTTATTTTATTAAAGTAAAATAATCTTTTAATATTATATAATAAAGGCATAAAGAGTTAAAATAACGCTTAAATAAGCATGCTTACTAAAATATTAATAAGCATAATATACGTTTAAAAATTCGATAATTTACTAAGTTTTGCAATTTATATTATTTATTGTATTTTGCTGCGTTTTTTATTAATACTAAAACTAAAAAATTTATTATTAAAAGTTTTAATTTTATTTTTTTATATAATTTTTAAAATAACTTTTTTTATAAAATAAAAGTTTATAAACCTTTAGTAAACTTTTATAAGCTTGCTAAAGCAACATAAAAAGTATTTTTATAAAAAGTAAAAAGTTAAAGTTAATTTTTTAATAATCTTTTTGCTAGTTTATTAACGAAAACCTTGTTATAACTTTTATTTCTTTTAAATAATTAAGTTTAAATAATTTTTTAGCTTAAAGGTATTATTGCTAACTTTTTTAAGTTAGTTTAAAAGCTTTACTAAGTTATTTAATTAATAGTAATAATAAGCAATATATATAAAAAGCAAAAATATAATTAATGCAAATTAATAATTTATGTTTACTAGGAATTTTTTATTAAAAAGCAATAATTATAATGCTTTATTTTTAGCATAATAAAGTTTAATAAAATTACTTAAGTATTTTTACTAAGAAAATATTTGCTATTTTTATTAGTATAATGCACGTATAGCTTAAAATATCTAAAGGCATTATAGCAATTTTTTTTCTTTAATTAGCTATAGCTATAATAATAGCTTTTTTATATTTTAATTTGTTAAGCTTATTTATAAAAACTTGATTTTTTAAAAAATTAGCATATATTTTAAGCTATATAAAATATAGCTTATTTTTTTTTACGTGTTATAATAACTTAGCGCAACTTAAGCTTGCTATAAAGTTAGCTATATACTTTTAAATTATTTTAAAAACATAAAAAGCGTTTTTTGTACTAAGTAATGTTATTTGTACTAAGCAAGTTTTTTTGCTTTTTTTTCTAACTATAAAAAGCTTTCTTTAAAAAAATAAAAGTGCTAAACTAACAAAATATTTTATTGTTATAAGCTTATAATATATAATATACTATTAATTTATTATTACATTTAACTTTTATTTGCTTAAGCAAATAGCTTTTTTAAAAAGCTAGCGTATTACTATAGCAATATAAATTATTTAGCAAGTAAATGTTTTGTTTATTATTGCAATTAAGCAAACAAATCACTTTATTAACTAAAAACAGCTATGCATTATTATTTATAAAATCAAAAAAAAGCTTTTAATTTATTAATTTTTATTATGTTTAGCATTTATAAAAATATATATATATTTTCTTTAATATATAAAGCTATATATTATGTTATTATAGCATAGTTAGCTTTGCTTTTTTTGCTTTAAATATTTAGACTTATTTAAAAAAGCTATGATTTTTTGTAAAATTAGTATATACTTTAAGCTACATTAAATGTAGCTTATTGCTTTTTATGCGTTATAATAGCTTAACGTAACTTAGGCTTACTATAAAATTAGTATACTTACTTTTTTACATTGTAAAAAGTAAGCTTAATGTTTTTTATATTAGCTAGTGTTATATTAAATAATAATAGTAAAATGCTATTATATTATGCTTAAATTAAAAGCTTTTTTATATAGTTAAATATTTAATATTAGCAAAATTTATTTATTTTTTTAAGCTTAAATAATAACTGTTTAATTAATTTAGTAAGTTTCCTTATATTAAGTTAAATTAAGCTGCAAGCTTTTTATTATATTAATAAAAAATAAAACATTATTTTTATAATGTTAATAGATTTTTTTTTAAGCATTTAAAACTTTTTTTATTTTACTTTTATTAAAAGAAGCAGTAGCACTTATTCTTATTAAGTTTTTAAACCTGCTTTTTATAAATATTATATAAAAGCTTAGCTGCAAATTACTTTAAGCATTTATTTTTTTACTATACTAAAGCTGTTATATTTTGCTATATACTTTTTTTTAAGGCATATTTAGTAATAAGTGCTTTTTATAAAGCTTTTTTGTAATTTAAAAATATAGCTAATAAAAATCTTTTATTATTTTATTTTTTACTATAAAATAGCGCTAAATTACTATATAACTAGTATATTTTATAGCATTTTATTAAACTTATAACAAGCTGTACTTTTTAAAGCAAAGCTTTATAGTTTTATTTATTTTTAGTAGTGCTTTTTTGTTAATTTTTTTAAGTTTTAGCTTTACAACTATATTTCTTTTAAAACCTAAAAACTTTGATTTTTTATAAAGTGCTAAACAAGTTAAAAAAAAACATTGTTTGATTTTTAGTTAGCATAGTTTATAGTTAAAATTATAACAGTATTTAATTGTTTTTAATTTTTTAACTTTTATTTTTAATTAATAAAAACATTTTTAATAAATGTTTTTATAATAGTTAGTTTTTAATAAATCTAAAAATTTTACTTTTAATAATTAAATATTAATGCTTTTAACTATTTTTATTAATTATTACAGCAGTTTTAAAAACTAACAAAATAAAACCCTACGTTTTATTTTATTATTTTATACTAATGTATTTAAACAAACGTTTGTTTTAAACACTTTAATTTTTTTATAATAAAAGTTCTGGTTTTTTACTACACTTAATAAAAAGCATAAAGCTTTTTAGAAAAAAAAGCTTAGCTAAACTAGTGCATGCAGTAAAGCAAACTAGCTAGCTAAGCTTAAAGTTTAACTACAAGCTTTTTAACTGCAATAATTTTAATATATGCTATTAAAGCTAGAATTATTGCAGCTATTAGTACTAAATTTGCTTTTTAATTGTTTTTTATTAAAGGATTTAAATTATATTTATTTTAATTATAAAACTTAAAAAAGCTTTGTATTAATATTTATTGTTATTATTTCTTTGTATTAAAATTAAGTAATTTGCACGTTTGCTGCTTTTTTTAAATATAATAGCTGTTTTTTAAGCTTTTTTTTTAAGGTTAAGCTTTAACCTTTTGTTACTTATTATAACTATAGCAAGCTAAAACTTTGCTATTAAAAGTTAATAAAGCAAAAATTTAAATAAACTATTATTAACGTAAAGCTATACAATTTATATTAGTTATTATAAATTACTTATAAGCTTTAAAAAGCATTAGTTTTTAGTTTAATAAATATATTCTTTTTAAAGTTAAAATTGTTAGCATATATTAGCTTTAAAATTACTACGGTTATTTAAATAAAAAAAGCATTATTAAATAAACAATAATTAATATAATAAGCTATTTGTAGTTTTGCTATATAATTGCTTATATTTAAATATATATAGCTTAATTTTTAAAATAAGCATATAACTATTAGTAAAATTAACTAAATAATTATTATATATTAAAGTTAGCTATTTAACTTTATAACACAAAAGAATTAGTTATAATTAAACTACTTAAGTTTTAGCTTTAGTAAAGTTGCTAATATAGCTATAATTTTATTACTTATTAAAAAAGTATTCTGCTATTTGCTAAAAGTAAACTGCGTTATAATAATTATTTGCATAAACTAAAACTTATTAGTAATAATAGCTATAATAGTTAAAGCAAAGCTTATTTTATTAAAGAACTGTTTGTTTTAATTTTTTTCTTTATTATTTTTTAAAGCACTAGTTTACTATATAGCTTTTTTGCTTAAAGGCTAATAAGTAGTAAAATATATAAGCCTTAAAAAAAAACTTAGTTTATTAAATGTTTTGTTTATGTTTATAAAGAAATAGTTACTAAAAAAATATTTCTTGCTACTATAATTTATAATTAGCTAAAAAACTAGTTATATATTAAGCTTAAATAGCAACTATTAAAACTAAAAAACAGGCTTAATAGCCTTTATGTTATTTTAAATAATAAAGCTATAAGTGGTTTTTTAAGGAGGTTATATTTACAAAAGCAAGCATAGCAACAAGTAATATTTTAAAAAAGTAAGCAAGCTTTGCAAATATATAAAAATAAAAAACAAAAAAAGATTTAAATGCTTTTTTATACGTAGGTTTATAAAAACCTAGAATACTTATAGTTTATATTGTAGTATATTTAAATATTAAGCAGCTTATATTTATAATAAGTATTTAATTTAGCGTAAAGCTAGTTTTTTTTTATAATATAGCTAGCAGTTAATAAGTATTTAATTTAATGCTTATTATAGTAAAGCTAGTTCTTTTTTATAAATTATGCATTTTACTACTAAGTTTACTTAGTATGTTTTATATTATAATAACTATAACGCATAATAGCTAGCAAAAAATTAAGTAACTTAATTACTATTATAAAGCTTTTAACTTATTAATAGCTATTAATTTATAAATAGTTATTATTGCTTTAATGTTTTGCTTACTAAGTTTAAAAAAGTTAGCTTAATAATTTAAACTTATATATGTAAGCTTATTTTGCTTTTTTATATATTTATTAACTTTATTTAGCTTAAAAATATAGCGCAAAAAGCTTTGCTATAGGTTAGCTATTTTTAAAAAAAGATTTATATAGAGAAAATGCTAAAACAACTTATAAAACAGCATTTAGGCCAAGTTTTAAAAAAGCTAAAACTTTAAACTTTAATAAAATTTCTGGCTTATTTTTTTACATAAAATTTATTATTTATTAACTTATATACTATTATTTATTAACTTACGTATTACTATTTACTAATTTATTATTACTATTTATTAATTTATTATTACTATTTATTAACTTACTTTTATTATTTATTAATTTATTACTACTATTTATTAACTTATTACTACTTTTTATAACTTTTTAACTTAAATAAAATTTTTGTTTTATTTTTTTATATAAAACTTACTACTTATTAACTTATGTATTATTACTTATTAACTTATTACTATTATTTATTAATTTACTATTATTACTTATTAATTTACTTTTATTATTTATTAACTTATTACTACTATTTATTAATTTATTACTGCTATTATTATTACTTAAAACTTTTTAATTTTAATAAAATTTCCGTTTTATTTTCTTATATAAAATTTACTACTTATTAACTTATGTACTGCTACTTATTAATTTACTATTATTATTTATTAATTTATTATTATTACTTATTAACTTATTTGCACTACTTATTAATTTATTACTACTTTTTATAACTTTTTAACTTTAATAAAATTTTTGTTTTATTTTTTTATATAAAAAATCCACTACTTATTAACTTGCTTATTACCACTTATTAATTTATTACTATTATTTATTAATTTATTATTACTACTTATTAACTTATTATTATTACTTAAGAATTTTTAATTTAAACAAAATTTTTGTTTTTTTTTTTCTTTTATATAAAAGCCACTATTAATTATTATTAGCTATTATTTATTATTATTAGCTATTATTTATTAGCTACTACTTATTAGCCACTATTTATTAGCTATTATTTATTAGCCACTATTTATTATTACTAATTATTCCTTATTATTTATTATTTATTACTTATTATTTATTATTTATTATTTAATATTTATTATTTATTATTTATTATTTATTACTTATTATTTATTACTTATTATTTATTAGTTTATAATTAATTATGAAATTATTTTTATTGT
>MU401060.1:0-11143 GCA_022578965.1 Xylaria sp. FL1777 | reverse complement strand
AATAAATAATAAATAATAAATAATAAATAATAAATAATAAATAATAAATAATAAATAATAAATAATAAATAATAAGTAATAAATAATAAGTAATAAATAATAAGTAATAGTTAATAATAGTAAATAATAGCTAATAATAATAAGTAGTAGCTAATAATAATTTATAATAGCTTTTATATAAAAAAAAAAAAAAAACAGAAATTTTGTTTAAGTTAAAAATTTTTAAGTAGCAGTAATGGGTTAATAAGTGGTAATAATAAGTTAATGGGTGATAATAGTAAGTTAATAAATAGTAGTAGTAGTAAGCAAGTTAATAAATAGTAGATTTTGTATAAAAAAATAAAACGGAAATTTTATTAAAGTTAAAAAGTCTTAAGTAATAATAGTAGCAATAATAAGTTAATAAATAGCAGTAATAAATTAATAAGTAGCAATAGTAAATTAATAAATAGTAGATTTTATATAAAAAAATAAAACAGGAATTTTATTTAAGTTAAAAAGTTATAAAAGGTAGTAATAAGTTAATAAGTAGTAATAGTAAGTTAATAAGTAATAATAGTAAATTAATAAGTAATAATAGTAGTAATAAGTTAATAAGTAATAAATTTTATATAAAAAAATAAAACAGGAATTTTATTTAAGTTCAAAAGTTATAAAAAGTAGTAATAGGTTAATAAGTAATAATAATAAGTTAATAAGTAATAGTAGTAAATTAATAAGTAGTAATACGCAGGTTAATAAGTAGTAATAGTAAAATTAATAAGTAATAGTAATAAGTTAATAAGTAATAATACGCAAATTAATAAGTAATAAATTTTGTATAAAAAAATAAGCCAGAAATTTTATTAAAGTCTAAAGTTTTAGCTTTTTTAAAACTTAGCTTAAATGTTGTTTTATAAGTTGTTTTAGCATTTTCCTTATATAAATCTTTTTTTAAAAATGGCTAACTTGCAGTAAAGCCTTTTATGCTATATTTTTAAGCTAAATAAGGTTAGTAAATATATAAAAAAGCAAAATAAGCTTATATGCAAATATAAAACATTAAGCTAACTTTTTTAAACTTAGTAGTTAAATATGTAATTTATAAAAAAGAACTAGCTTTGCGCTAAATTAAATACTTATTAACTGCTAGCTATATTATAAAAAAAAACTAGCTTTACACTAAATTAAATACTTATTATAAATATAAATTGCTTAATGTTTAAGTATACTATAATATAAGCTATTAAACATTTTAAGTCTTTATAAACCTATATATAAAAAAGCACTTAAATCTTGTTTTGTTTTTTATTTTTATATATTTGCAAAGCTTGTTTACTTTTTTAAAATGCTATTTGTTGCTAGATTTGCTTTTATAAGTATAACTTTTTTAAAAAGCTACTTATAGCTTTATTATTTAAAATGCATAAGAGCTATTAAGCCTGTTTTTTAGTTTTAGTAATTACTATTTAAGCTTAATGTATAGCTAGTTTTTAGCTAATTATAAATTATAGCAGCAAAAAATATTTTTTTAATAATTGTTTTTTTGTAAGCATAAACAAAACATTTAATAAGCTAAGTCTTTTTTTAGGGCTTATATGTTTTACTACTTATTAGCTTTTAGGTAAATAATTTATATAGCAAACTAATGCTTTAAGAAATCATAAAAAAAAAAATTAAAAAAAACGGTTTTTTAGTATAATAGGCTTTGCTTTAACTGCTATAGTTATTGCTGCTAATAGGTTTTAGTTTGCGCAAGTAGTTATTATAACGCAATTTATTTATAAAATTGTATTATATTAGCAATCCGCTAAAGTTAAAACTTAGTAGCTTAACTATAATTAATTTTTTTATGCTGCAAAATTAAATAGCTAACTTTAGCATATAATAGTTACTTAGTTAATTCTGCTAGTAGTTATATGCTTGTTTTAAAAATTAAGCTATATATATTTAAATATAAACAATTATATAGCAAAACTATAAATAGCTTATTATATTAGTTATTGTTTATTTAATAGTGCTTTTTTTATTTAAATAACCATAGTAATTTTAGAGCTAATATATGCTAATAATTTTAACTTTAAAAAGAATATATTTATTAAACTAAAAACTAATATTTTTTAAAGCTTATAAATAATTTATAATAATTAATACAAATTATATAGCTTTACGCTAGCAATAGTTTATTTAAATTTTTGCTTTATTAACTTTTAATAGTAAAATTTTAGCTTGTTATAATTATAACAAGTAATAAAGGGTTAAAGCTTAACTTTAAAAAAAAAGCCTAAAAAACAGCTATTATATCTAAAGAAAGCAGCAAGCATACAAATTACCTAATTTTAATACAAAAAAGTAGTAATAATAAATATTAATATAAAGCTTTTTTAAGTTTTATAATTAAAATAAATATAATTTAAATTTTTTAACAAGAAATAATTAAAAAGCAAGTTTAATGCTAGCAGCTATAATAATTCTAGTTTTAATAGCATATATTAAAGTTATTGCAGTTAAAAAGCTTGTAGTTAAACTTTAAGCTTAGCTAGCTAGTTTGTTTTACTATATATACTAATTTAGCTAGGCCTTTTTTTTTAAAAAGCTTTATACTTTTTATTAGGTATAATAAAAAACTAGAATTTTTATTATAAAAAAATTAAAATGTTCAAAGCAAGCGTTTACTTAAATATATTAGTATAAAATAATAAAATAAAACGTGTGGTTTTATTTTGTTAGTTTTTAAAACTGCTATAATAATTAATAAAAATAATTAAAAGCATTAATATTTAATTATTAAAAGTAAAATTCTTAAATTTATTAAAAATTAATTACTACAAAAGTATTTACTAAAAATGTTTTTATTAATTAAAAACAAAAGTTAAAAAATTAAAAACAATTAAATATTGTTATAGTTTTAACTATAAACTATACTAACTAAAAATTAAACAATGTTTTTTTTTAACTTATTTAGCATTTTATAAAAAATTAAAGTTTTTAAGTTTTAAAGAAAGTATAGTTATAAGACTAAAACTTAAAAAAATTAACAGAAAAGTACTACTAAAAATAAATAAAATTATAAAGCTTTGCTTTAAAAAGTACAGCTTGTTATAAGTTTAGTAAAATGCTATAAAATATATTAGTTATATAATAATTTAATGCTATTTTATAGTAAGAATATAATAGTAAAAAATTCTTATTAGTTATATTTTTAAATTATAAAAAAGCTTTATAAAAAGCATTTATTATTAAACATGCTTTAAAAAAAAGTATATAATAAAATATAATAACTTTAGTATAATAAAAAAATAAGTGCTTAAGGTAATTTATAGCTAAGCTTTTATATAGTATTTATAAAAAGCAAGTTTAAAAACTTAATAAAAATAAGTATACTGCTTCTTTTAGTAAAAATAAAATAAAAAAAGTTTTAAATGCTTAAAAAAAAGTTTATTAATATTATAAAAATAACGTTTTGTTTTTTATTAATATAATAAAAAGCTTATAGCTTAATTTAATTTAATACAAAAAAACTTACTAAGTTAATTAAATAATTACTGTTTAGGCCTAAAAAAGTAAATAGATTTTGCTAGTATTAAACATTTAATTATATAAAAAAGCTTTTAATTTAAGCGTAGTATAATAGCATTTTGCTATTATTATTTAATGTAATATTAGCTAGTATAAAAAACGTTAAGCTTACTTTTTATAATATAAAAAAATAAGTATATTAACTTTGTAGCAAGCTTAAGTTGCATTAAGCTATTATAACGCGCAAAAAGCAGTAAGCTATATTTAATATAGCTTAAAATATGTGCTAATTTTACAAAAAATTATAGCTTTTTTAAGTAAGTTTAAATGTTTAAAGCAAAAAAAGCAAAGCTAACTATACTATAATAATATAACTTATAGCTTTATATATTAAAGAAAATATATATATATTTTTACAAATATTAAACATAATAAGAATTAATAAATTAAAAGCTCTTTTTTAATTTTATAAGTAGTAATATATAGCTGTTTTTAGTTAGTAAAATGATTTATTTGCTTAATTATAATAATAAATAAAACATTTATTTATTAAATAACTTGTATTGCTTTAGCAATACATTAGTTTTTTAAAAGAACTATTTACTTAAGCAAATAAAAATTAAATATAATAATAAGTTAATAGTATATTATATATTATAAGCTTATAATAGTAAGATATTTTGCTAATTTAGCACTTTTATTTTTTTAAAGAAAGCTTTTTATAGTTAAAAAAAAAAACAAGAAAACTTGCTTAGTGCAAATAATATTACTTAGTATAAAGGACGCCTTTTATGTTTTTAAAGTAATTTAAAAATATATAGCTAACTTTATAGCAAGCTTAAGTTACGTTAAGCTATTATAACGCGCAAAAAAAAATAAGCTATATTTTATATAGCTTAAAGTATATATTAATCTTTTAAAAAATTAAGTTTTTATAAATAAGCCTAACAAATCAAAGTATAAAAAAGCTATTACTATAGCTATAGCTAGTTAAAAAAAAATTGCTATAATGCTTTTAAATGTTTTAAGCTATATGCATATTATACTAATAAAAACAGCAAATATTTTCTTAGTAAAAATACTTAAGTAATTTTATTAAACTTTATTATATTAAAAATAAAGTATTATAATTATTGCTTTTTAATAAAAAATTTTTAGTAAGTATAAATTATTAACTTGTGTTAATTATGTTTTTGCTTTTTATATATATTGCTTATTGCTACTATTAATTAAATAGCTTAGTAAAGCTTTTAAATTAGCTTAAAAAAGTTAGCAATAATACTTTTAAGCTAAAAAATTATTTAAACTTAGTTATTTAAAAAAAATAAAAGTTATAACAAAGTTTTTATTAGTAAATTAGCAAAAAGATTATTATAAAGTTAACTTTAACTTTATATTTTTTATAAAACTATTTTTTATGTTATTTTAGCAAGCTTAAAAAAGTTTATTAAAGATTTATAAACTTTTGTTTTATAATAAGTTATTTTAAAATTATATAAAAAAATAAAGTTAAAACTTTTAATAACAGATTTTTTAGTTCTAGCATTAATAAAAAACGTAGCAAAATGCAATAAGTAATATAAATTGCAAAACTTAATAAATTATCAAATTTTTAAACATATATTATGCTTATTAATATTTTAGTAAACATGCTTATTTAAGCGTTATTTTAACTTTTTATGCTTTTATTATATAATATTAAAAGATTATTTTACTTTATAAAATAACCTTTAAAAGTAAGTAGTAAAGTTATTTTATTTTTTAGATATAATAGTTAAATTTTTTAATTTTACTAATAAAATAAGCTAACGTTTAGCTAAAAAACTTATTGTTTTATATTAGTTAACTTTAAATTAAATAAAAATACTTGCTAAACTTAAGCATATTAATAAGCAAAAAAAAAAAAACTAACAAGAATTGCCTTAATAATAGCAAATAAAGCAGCAATAGCTTAAATTTGAAATTTAGCTTATTAAAGTTTAAGTTATAATTTATAAAAAATGCTTTAAGCAAAGTGCTTTTTAAGTTCTTTAAAACAGAACGCTACAAAAGATAAAAGCTTTATATAGTTAAATATTAATGCTTATATAAAGCTTCTTTAATAAATTAAATAATTTAAAAATGCTGCTTTAAATAAAAAGTAAATTTCTTTTAAAGCTAAATATAAACTAAAAACTAATAGCATATAAGTAAAATAATTAAAAAATAAAAAGCACTTTAAAAAAAGAATTAAATAGCACGTAAAATTATTAAAAAAAAAACGTTTATAATTAAACTTTTTTTTAGCAGATTAGCTAATATTTTTACTAGTGCATTTTGCTAAATAAAAGCTAGTATTAGTTTTTGTAAAGAAATAAAAGCAAAAAAAACGTAGCTTTTTTAAAAATATTATAGCTTTTTATATAATACTTTTATAAGAACTAAAAACTACGCTTTTAAGTAAGAATACTAGCATAATAATTATTAATAACTTGTTTTAAAACATAAACCAAAAAGTTAAATAGTAGTATAAATGTTTAAATATTAAACCTTTATGCGTAATAAAAATAAACAAAAGTAAAAGCTTTTTTATAAAATATATTATTAATTAATTTTAAAATTTATAAATAGATTTAAATAAAAGCATTACTGTTTAAACTTAAAAAATAATAAATTATGCATAAATAAAGTAAAGCTAAAAAAAACTTTAATAAAAGCTTACAGTAGTTTTAACATATAAATTAATTGTTAAATTTACATATAAAAACAAAAAACTTATTAAACTATTTAATAGCTAATTACTACTAAAGTTTTTTTTAAAATAATAGTATTAAATATTTAGTTTTATAAAGTAAAGCAAATAATTAAAAACGTAAAAGCGCTTTTTAGCTTTTATTTATTTTTAAACTTTAAATATATAAAAAGCTTTTATTGCTTAATTAAACGTAGGCATTTAAATATACTAATATTAATAAGCTATTTTTAGTAAGCAAAACTAGCAATACAAAATGAACTAAACATAGGGTTAAAGTATTAAAGTAAACGCTTATTAAATATTATAAAAAGTATTAATATATTTAAACAATAAAATAATAGCTATAAAAGTTAAAATCTGTTAAAAACTATATAACAATTTATTTATTAAATATGCTAGTTTTAAAAATAAATAATGCTTAAGCGTTTTATTTATACTTTGCTTTTAAAGTAAAAAAAAAGCTTTAAAAAGTAAGCAGTTATAAAAGTTTAATAATAAAGCTTAAAGCGTAAGCTTAGGTTAAACAGCTTTTAGTGCAAATTTTAATAATAAGTTTTACTTTTTTAGCGTAAACATTTTAAATTTTTAAGTAATAATATATTAATATTTCTTTTTTTTATAAATAATAACAAATATTTTAATAAGAACTTAAAAAACTAAAGTAAAAAAAAGTTTTATATAAATAATAGTTAAACGTAAGTTAGCTAATTTTAAGCTATAAAAAAGTTCTGTTTTAAAGTAAGCATTTATTGCTTTATGTAGCAAAAAAAAAGCTAGTTAATATTTTAGCGCTTAAATTTAAGTTTTATATAGCAACGCAACTAAATATAAAAACAATAATAAAAGCTTTAAGCAAAGTTCTTTTTTTTTTTTAATAGTTTATTACTTTAAAATTAGTTTATTTAAAGCTAAAGTTTTATAGCTAAAAAAGCTTAACATTTTTATTAAGTTTAGTATACTTTTAACGTTTTTTAAAAATCTACAGGAAAAAATAATTTTTAAGCTAAGTTATATTTATAACTATAGCAAGTCTTTAAAATAAATAGCCTTTAGTTAATAAAACAATATAAATAAAAAAAGTTAGTAAAATAAATTTATAACTTTAAAAAAAAGATTAGCTTTAAAGGTTAAACATATTAAGCCTTAAATAAAACAGGCTTAAAAGCAAATAAGCTATTAGCTAAACAACTAGCAAGCAGCTATTAGCACTTAAGTTTTAATGCTTTTAATAAGCTTTAGCTATTTAGCATATAATAAACAACTAATTTAAAACTAGTATAAACAAAAAAAATTTAACTGTTTAATTAAAACATAATATTATAATAGTTAAAAAATAATATTAACGTAATATAATTTTTGCTTAGTGCTTTAAATATTAAAGTAAAGTAATTTAACTAAGCGTAAATAAACAGCAAAAATAATTATAACTTGAAAAAAAAAAAGCTATTTAATGCATGTTATATAAAAAAAAAGTTTATATAATGCTAAAAATTAAAAAAGTTATAAAAAGGTTATTATAAAATATACCTTAGTAGCATTTTATGCTATAATACTATTAAATTATAAAAAGTTTTTAAAGCTTTAAATATTGTAGCTTATTAAAAAATAAAGTGCAACACTAAATATAATAGCTTAAAAATAATAAAAACTTTAAAAATAATAACAATAAATAATTTATAGCTAAGTTTATATAATAAAGAATATAGTTTAATAATTAAATAGCAAAAAGTTAAATATATTATAATGGATTTTGTTATAATAGCATTTAGCTTAAAATATAATTTACTTTAAATATAAAAACGTACTAATATTATATAGCTTTTAAAGTAGTTAAATGCTTTGTTATTTAATTAATAATACATATAAATAAATTAACAAGATTTTTACTGTTTTTATTTATTATTTAGTAAAACTATAGCTAAAAAAACAAGCTTAGCAAAATTAGCAAAAAAAGAAAACCCTAAGTTTAACTTAGCAAGGTTAAAAATAATATAATGCTATTATTAGTTTACGTTTTTTTATAAAAGTAAAAAAAAGTAAGCAAAACAACCTAAAATAAAAAATCTTATAAAAAATTAAAATAGTTTTTTTATAGTAATTTTATAGCAAGCTAATAATATAGTTATTATAATATATGCTAAAGTATTAGTTTTTTTTAGTAAAAAAAAGCTTAAAATATGTGCTAAGCTTAAGCAAAAGCCTATATTATAATAAGTTAAAAAAGCTATAATAAAGTATTATGCTTACAAAATAAAAGAATTAATTAAGCTTAACTTTAGTTTAACATTATAAAAAGACATAAAAAGTATAAAATAAATAAAAGCTTTAGTGCTAATAAAATATTATTACTTTTATTGTTTTTTTACTTATTTAATAAAATAGAGCTAAATATTATATTTAACTTTTAGTATTAAAGTTTTTTATAAGCTAACTTAAGTTAAAAACATTATTAAATAAAAAGTTTAGCTAAAGCAGTATATTTATTAAACTATAATACAAATAAGTAATAATTTTTGTTTTTTTTTTTGTTTAAAGTTAAAGTATAAGTATTAATATAATTTAAATAAATGTTTTAAAAAAAGCTTATAAAAAACAAAAATCTTTAATAAAACAAAAAAGTAAAAATTTTTTTAATTTTAATTTTTAGTATAAATATAAACTATAAAAGTATAGCTTATTAATCCTTTAGTTTTTTGAAATTTAAGGCTAAAAGTACTAAAAAAGTTATTATAAAAATAAAACAAAAGTAAAATCTTAAGCTTATATATAATAACATAAGTTTAATTTAATATATTTTATATATGCTAAAAATATATAGCTAAAATAATAGCTATTAAGTTAATAAAAAACTTAGCTAAGCAAAACATTTAAATATAAAAAAATCCTTTTATATAGTTTATAAATAAGTTAATAGTACTAAGCTTAAAAAATAATACTTTTTAGTAAAGTAGTTTATTAATTATAAGTAATAATTTATTAGTAATAAAGTAATTTATAGCTTAATTAAGCTTATTATTTAAAAAAACAGGCTTAATAATATAACGCTTGCTAAAGTATTAATTAAAAAGCTATTTATAATAGCTTTATAGCTTAAAGTATAAGCTACTTTTATTTATAAAAGTACTAATAATTAAAGGTTAAACATAAACCTTAAGCTATTAAAATAAATAGTTAATAGTATAGCTATTTATAAATATATAAAAACTAGCTTATAATAGTTAAGCGTTTATAGCAACGTTGCTTTTTGATTTTTTAATGTTAGCTTTTTTTATTATATTAAAGCAGAATTTAGTAAGCGTTAGATTATTTATTTATTAAAATATAGATTTTTTATTAGTAAAAATAATTAAGCTAAAAAGAAATGTTTGTTTATTTTAGCTAGTTAATATAGCAATAAAAATTATAAATGCTATATAGCTATATAATATAATTTAAAAAAAGCTATAGTAATAATATAAAAGTTTTGCTATACTAATTTTAAGTAAAGTTATATATTTAAGAAAACTTAGTATATAGCTTATATAAAGCGCAGTAAAATATAAGTAGCTTTAAAATAAAAAGCTAAGCTATTTATAAAACGTGCTAAACCTTTAAGAAATTAAAGCTAAATAAAAAAAAGCTTATAACTTAAATTTACTTAAAAGCATTAAAGCTATATAAAAAAATACTACAGCAAGCTTAATACTTTTAAAAAAAAAAAATAATTAAGCTTTTAAATATAACTTCTTTTTACAAAAAATTAAATAAAGAACATAAGCTAAGTTTAAACTATTATAAAACAAGTTAATTTTATTTTACTAATAACTTTACTATAATAATAATTTAGCTTAATATAAAAAAAACCGCTAATTTAAATAATTAGTTTTTATAGCTATTTAATTAAATAATATTATAACGCTACTATTTGCTAAATAATAGCTAAATGCTTTTAAATTAAAATTTATGCTAAAACGTAGTAATATTTTTTATATATTATAAACGTATTAAAATAGGCTTTATGCTTTATATTTTAGCAGATAAATTGTTTATATAGCTAAAAATAGTTATATAATAGTTTATATATTATAATTTTTATATATATAAAATAAAATTTTTTATAAACAATTTAGCTATATAAAAAAGTTTTATAAGCAATAAAGTAGCTTTATTATTACGATTTGCTAAAAGTAAGCTTTTTTTTGCTTTGATTTTTTTATATTTTTTTTAGAATAAAAAACATAAAAAGAAATCTTTTTTTTTTTTTTTTTTTAGCTTTTAACCTTTATGCTTTTTTTTTTTTTCAGGTTAAGTTTTAAATATATTGCGTTATTATTGCGTTATTATTACTTACGTTATAGCTTATATTACGTAGTATATAAGCATAAAAAAAAATATATTTATTTTTTTTTTTTTTTTTTTTTTTTTTTTAAAAAACCAAAATATTTTAAAAAATAACTTTAAAGCAATCTAAACGCTTAAAAAAGCCCAAAAATATATATAAAATAAATGTAATTAAAGAGCTGAAATTTTGCTAAGTAGCTTTAGCTTTTTTAACGCGCAGCAAGTAAAAAAAATGTTAAAACACGTAGAGAAAAAAGGCATAAGTAAGAAGTAAAGTATATAAAGTAGGTTTTTTAAGGTAAAGTGTATAAAGTAGGTCCTCTGAAATAAAATAAATACAGGGTAAAGTTTGTGTAAAGTAGGTTCTTTAGAGTAAAGTAAGTACAAAGTAAAGTTTGTATAAAGTAAGTCCTTTAAAATAAAGTATATATAAGGTATTTTTTATTAATAAACTATAAAAAAATTACTATATATAATAATTTAATTTTTATTAAAGCATTAAATATATAATGTTTATTTTGTTTATATGTTTAATTATATATATATATATATATATAATAAAATTAATAATAATTATATAATTATTTAAAA
>MU401059.1:0-11187 GCA_022578965.1 Xylaria sp. FL1777 | reverse complement strand
AACTTTATTATATATAATATAAATATAAATATAAATATAAATTTTATTTAATAATATTAATTATATTATTTAAAATATAAAATATTTAATTGTTTAATGTTTAACTTTATTATTTATTATTATTATATAAAACTATATTATAAATAAAACTAATATATTTTTTATTAATAAAACCTTTTTAAGTTAATTTTTATTTTTATAATATATAATAATTTTTTTTTTAATAATAATATAACAATTATTAATTTTATTATATATATATATATATATAATTAAACATATTAAAAAAATAAACATTTTATATTTAATAGTTTAATAAAAATAAAATCATTATATATTGTAATTTTTTTATAGATTATTAATAAAAAATACCTTATATATACTTTACTTTAAAAAACCTACTTTATATAAATTTTACTTTATATTTATTTTACTTAAGAAAACTTACTTTATATAAACTTTACTTTATATTTATTTTACTTAAAAAAACTTATTTTATATAAACCTTATTTTATATTTACTTTACTTAAAAAAACCTACTTTATATATTTTACTTTATATAAACCTTACTTTATATTTACTTTATTTTAAAAAACCTACTTTATATATTTTACTTTAAAGAACTTACTTTATATATATTTTATTTTATATATTTTATTTTTTATTTATGCTTTTTTTTTTTATGTGTTTTAACATTTTTTTTATTTGCTACGCGTTAAAAGAGCTAAAGCTACTTAGCAAAATTTTAGTTTTTTAACTATATTTACTTTATATATATTTTTAAAGCTTTTTAAGCTTTTAAATTGCTTTAAAGTTACTTTTTAAAATACTTTAGTTTTTTAAAAAAATAAAAAAAATAAAAAAATTTTTTTTTAAGCTTTAATTTTTACTTTAATATATTATGTAATATAAGCTATAACGTAAGTAATAATAGCGCAATATACTTAAAACTTAACTTAAAAAAAAAAAAAAAGCATAAAAGTTATAAGCTAAAAAAAAAAAAAAAAAAATATTTTTTTTTATGTTTTTTATTTTAAAAAAAAATATAAAAAAATTAAAGCAAAAAAGGGCTTACTTTTAATAAATTATAATAATAAAGCTATTTTATTGCTTATAAAACTTTTTTATATAGCTAAATTGTTTATAAAAGATTTTATTTTACGCATATAAAAATTATAATATATAAACTATTATATAATTATTTTTAGCTACATAAATAATTTACTTACTAAAATATAAAGCATAAAGCTTATTTTAATACGTTTATAACGTATAAAAAATATTACTATGTTTTAGCATAAATTTTAACTTAAAGGCGTTTAGTTATTATTTAGCAAATAGTAGTATTACAATATTATTTAATTAAATAGCTATAAAAACTAATTATTTAAATTAATAGTTTTTTTTATATTAAGCTAAATTATTATTATAATAAAATTATTAGTAAAGTAAAACTAACTTGTTTTATAATAGTTTAAACTTAGCTTACGTTTTTTATTTAATTTTTTATAAAGAAAAGTTTTATTTAAAAGCTTAATTATTTTTTTTTTTAAAAATATTAAGCTTGCTATAGCATTTTTTTATATAGCTTTAATGCTTTTAAGTAAATTTAAGTTGTAAGCTTTTTTTTATTTAGCTTTAATTTTTTAAAAGTTTAATATATTTTATAAGTAGCTTAGCTTTTTATTTTAAAGCTGCTTATATTTTATTACGCTTTATATAAGCTATATACTAAGTTTTTTGAAATATATAACTTTACTTAAAATTAGTATAATAAAGCTTTTATGTTATTATTATAGCTTTTTTTAAACTAAATTATATAATTATATAATATTTATAACTTTTATTGCTATATTAACTAGCTAAAATAAATAAACACTTTTTTTTAGCTTAATTATTTTTATTAATAAAAAACTTATATTTTAGTAAATAAATAATTTAATGCTTATTAAATTTTGCTTTAGTATAATAAAAAAAGCTAATATTAAAAAATTAAAAAACAACATTATTATAAACGCTTAATTATTATAAGCTAGTTTTTATATACTTATAAATAGCTATACTATTAATTATTTACTTTAATAGCTTAAGGTTTACGTTTAACCTTTAACTATTAGCATTTTTATAAGTAAAAATAACTTATATTTTAAGCTATAAAACTGCTATAAATAGCTTTTTAATTAATACTTTAGCAAGCGTTATACTATTAAGCTTGTTTTTTTAAACAGTAAGCCTAATTAAACTATAAATTGTTTTATTATTAATAGATTATTATTTATAGCTAATAAACTATTTTACTAAAAAATGTTACTTTTTAAGCTTAGTACTATTAACTTATTTGCAAACTATATAAAAAGGTTTTTTTATATTTAAGTGTTTTGCTTAGCTAAGTTTTTTATTAACTTAATAGCTATTATTTTAGCTATATATTTTTAGCATATATAAAATATATTAAATTAAACTTATGTTATTATATATAAGCTTAAGATTTTACTTTTGTTTTATTTCTATAGTAATTTTTTTAGTACTTTTAGCTTTAAATTTTAAAAGATTAAAAGATTAATAAGCTATATTTTTATAGTTTATATTTATATTAAAAATTAAAATTAAAGAAACTTTTATTTTTTTGTTTTACTAAAAATTTTTGTTTTTTATAAGCTTTTTTTAAAATATTTATTTAAATTATATTAATACTTATATTTTAACCTTAAACAAAAAACAAAAATAAAGACTATTATTTATTTGCGTTATAGTTTAATAAATATGCTGCTTTAGCTAAACTTTTTACTTAATAATGTTTTTAACTTAAGTTAGCTTGCAAAAAACTTTAATATTAAAAGTTAAATATAACATTTAGCTTTGCTTTATTAAATAAGTAAAAAAACAATAAAAGTAGTAATATTTTATTAGCGCTAAAGCTTTTACTTATTTTATACCTTTTATGTTTTTTTATAATATTAAACTAAAATTAAGCTTAATAGGGTTTTTTTTTTTTGCTAATTTTGCTAAGCTTGTTTTTTTAGCTGTAGTTTTGCTAAATAATAAATAAAAATAGTAAAAATCTTATTAATTTATTTATACGTATTATTAATTAAATAATAAAATATTTAATTACTTTAAAAGCTATATAATATTAGTACGTTTTTATGTTTAAAATAAATTATATTTTAAGTTAAATGCTATTATAACAAAATTTGCTATAATATATTTAACTTTTTGCTATTTAATTATTAAACTGCATTTTTTGTTATATAAACTTAGCTATAAATTATTTATTATTACTATTTTTAAAGTTTTTATTATTTTTAAGCTATTATACTTAATGTTATACTTTATTTTTTTATAAGCTATAGTATTTAAAGCTTTAAGAACTTTTTATAATTTAATGGTATTATAGCATAAAATACTATTAAAGTATATTTTATAATAATTTTTTTATAACTTTTTTTTATTTTTAGCATTATATAAACTTTTTTTTTATATAATATACGCTAAATAGCTTTTTTTTTTTTAAGTTATAATTATTTTTGCTATTTATTTACGCTTAATTAAATTACTTTACTTTAATATTTAAAGCACTAAGTAAAAATTATATTACGTTAATATTATTTTTTAACTATTATAATGCTATGTTTTAATTAAATAGTTAGATTTTTTTTATTTATATTAGTTTTAAATTAGTTGTTTATTATACGTTAAATAGCTAAAGCTTATTAAAAGCATTAAAACTTAAGTATTAATAGTTACTTGCTAGTTATTTAGCTAATAGCTTATTTATTTTTAAGCTTGTTTTATTTAAAGCTTAATATGCTTAATTTTTAAAGCTAATTTTTTTTTTAAAATTATAGATTTATTTTGCTAACTTTTTTTATTTATATTGTTTTATTAATTAAAGGTTGTTTACTTTAAAAACTTGTTTTAGTTATAAATACAATTTAGCTTAAGAATTATTTTTTTTTGTGAATTTTTAAAAAACATTAAAAGCATACTAAACTTAATAAAAATATTAAGCTTTTTTAGCTATAAAACTTTAGCTTTAAATAAACTAATTTTAAGGTAATAAACTATTAAAAAAAAAAAAGAACTTTGCTTAAAGCTTTTATTGTTATTTTTACGTTTAGTTATATTATTATATAAAACTTAAATTTAAGCGCTAAAATATTAACTAGTTTTTTTTTTACTACATAAAGCAATAAGTGCTTACTTTAAAATAAAACTTTTTTATAGCTTAAAATTAGCTAATTTATGTTTAACTGCTATTTATATAGAACTTTTTTTTACTTTAGTTTTTTAAGTTTTTATTAAAATATTTACTATTACTTATAAAAGAAAAAAAAATTAATATATTATTTCTTAAAAATTTAAAATGTTTATGCTAAAAAAGTAAAACTTATTACTAAAATTTATACTAAAGGCTATTTAACCTAGGCTTATACTTTAAGCTTTATTATTAAACCTTTATAGCTGCTTATTTTTTAAAGCTTTTTTTTTACTTTAAAAGCAAAGTATAAATAAAACGCTTAAGCATTATTTATTTTTAAAGCTAGTATATTTAATAAGTAAGTTATTATATAATTTTTAGCAGATTTTAACTTTTATAGCTACTATTTTATTATTTAAATATATTAATACTTTTTATAGTATTTAATAAGCGTTTATTTTAGCACTTTAACTTTACGTTTAGTTTATTTTGTATTGCTAGTTTTGTTTACTAAAAATAGCTTACTAATGTTAATATATTTAAATGCTTACGTTTAATTAAGCAATAAAAGCTTTTTATATATTTAAAGTTTAAAAATAAATAAAAGCTAAAAAGCACTTTTATGTTTTTAATTATTTGTTTTACTTTATAAAACTAAATATTTAATACTGCTATTTTAAAGAAAACTTTAGTAATAATTAACTACTAAATAGTTTAATAAGTTTTTTGCTTTTATATGTAAATTTAACAATTAATTTACATATTAAAACTACTGCAAGCTTTTATTAAAGTTTTTTTTAGCTTTATTTTATTTATGCATTGTTTACTATTTTTTAGGTTTAAATAGTAATGCTTTTACTTAAATTTATTTATAAATTTTAAAATTAATTAATAATATACTTTATAAAAGAGCTTTTATTTTTGTTTACTTTTATTATGCATAAAAGTTTAACACTTAAATATTTGTACTACTGTTTAACTTTTTAGTTTGTGTTTTAAAACAGGTTATTAATAATTATTATGCTAGTATTTTTGCTTAAAGGCGTAGTTTTTAGTTCTTATAAAAGTATTATACAAAAAGCTATAACACTTTTAAAAAAGCTACGATTTTTTTGCTTTTATTTTTTTATAAAAACTAATGCTAGCTTTTATTTAGCGAAGTGCACTAATAAAAACATTAGCTAATTTGCTAAAAAAAGGTTTAATTGCAAACGTTTTTTTTTTAATAATTTTATGTGCTATTTAATCTTTTTTTTAAAATGCTTTTTATTTTTTAATTATTTTATTTATGCGCTATTAATTTTTAGCCTATATTTAGCTTTAAAAGAAATTTACTTTTTATTTAAAGTAGCATTTTTAAACTATTTAACTTATTAAAAAAGCTTTATATAAGCATTAATATTTAATTATATAAAGCTTTTATTTTTTATAGCGTTTTGTTTTAAAGAACTTAGAAAGCATTTTGCTTAAAGCATTTTTTATAAATTATAACTTAAACTTTAATAAGCTAAATTTTAAATTTAAGCTATTGCTGCTTTATTTATTATTACTAAAGTAATCTTTGTTAGTTTTTTTTTTTTTGTTTATTAATATGCTTAAATTTAGCAAATATTTTTACTTAATTTAAAGTTAACTAATATAAAATAATAGGTTTTCTAGCTAAACGTTAGCTTATTTTATTAATAAAATTAAAAGATTTAACTATTATATCTAAAAAATAAAACAACTTTGCTATTTACTTTTAAAAGTTATTTTATAAAATAAAATAATCTTTTAATATTATATAATAAAAGCATAAAAAGTTAAAATAATGCTTAAATAAGCATGCTTACTAAAATACTAGTAAATATAATATATATTTAAAAATTTAATAATTTATTAAGTTTTGTAATTTATATTACTTATTGCATTTTGCTACGTTTTTTATTAATGCTAAAACTAAAAGATCTATTATTAAAAGTTTTAACTTTATTTTTTTACATAATTTTAAAATAACTTATTATAAAACAAAAGTTTATAAATTTCTAGTAAACTTTTTTAAACTTGCTAAAACAACATAAAAAATAGTTTTATAAAAAGTATAAAGTTAAAATTAACTTTATAATAATTGTTTTGTTAGTTTATTAATAAAAACTTTATTATAACTTTTATTTTTTTTAAATAACTAAGTTTAAATAACTTTTTAGCTTAAAAATATTATTACTAACTTTTTTAAGCTAGTTTAAAAGCTTTATTAAGCTATTTAATTAGTAGTAATAATAAGCAATATATATAAAAAGCAAAAACATAATTAATGCAAGTTAATAACTTATGTTTATTAAAAATTTTTTGTTAAAAAGTAATAATTATAATGCTTTATTTTTAGCATAATAAAGTTTAATAAAATTACTTAAGTATTTTTATTAAAAAAATATTTGCTGTTTTTATTAGTATAATATATATATAGCTTAAAACATTTAAAAGCATTATAGCAATTTTTTTTTAACTAGTTATAACTATAATAATAGCTTTTTTATACTTTAATTTATTAAGCTTATTTATAAAAACTTAATTTTTTAAAGGATTAACATGTATTTTAAGCTATATAAAATATAGTTTACTTTTTTTTGCGTGTTATAATAGCTTAATATAACTTAAGCTTGCTATAAAGTTAGCTATACATTTTTAAATTACTTTAAAAATATAAAAAGCGTTTTTTATACTAAGTAATATTATTTGTACTAAGCAAGTTTTTTTGCTTTTTTTTTTAACTATAAAAAGCTTTTTTTAAAAAAATAAAAGTGCTAAACTAGCAAAATATTTTATTATTATAAGCTTATAATATATAATATATTATTAACTTATTATTATATTTAACTTTTATTTGTTTAAGCAAATAGTTCTTTTAAAAAGCTAACGTACTACTAAAATAATATAAGCTATTTAATAAGTAAATATTTTGTTTATTATTATAATTAAACAAATAAATCACTTTATTAACTAAAAACAGCTATATATTATTACTTATAAAATTAAAAAAAAGCTTTTAATTTATTAATTTTTATTATGTTTAGCATTTATAAAAATATATATATATTTTCTTTAATATATAAAGCTATAAGTTATGTTATTATAGTATAGCTAGCTTTGCTTTTTTTGCTTTAAATATTTAAACTTACTTAAAAAAGCTATAATTTTTTATAAAATTAATACGTATTTTAAGCTATATTAAATATAGCTTACTGCTTTTTATGCGTTATAATAGCTTAACATAACTTAAGCTTACTATAAAGTTAATATACTTACTTTTTTATATTGTAAAAAGTAAGCTTAACGTTTTTTATATTAGCTAATGTTATATTAAACAATAATAGTAAAATATTATTGCACTATGCTTAAATTAAAAGCTTTTTTATGTAATTAAATATTTAATACTAGTAAAATTTATTTACTTTTTTAAGCTTAAACAATAATTGTTTAGTTAACTTAGTAAGTTTTTTTATATTAAGTTAAATTAAGCTATAAGTTTTTTATTATATTAATAAAAAACAAAACGTTATTTTTATAACGTTAATAAACTTTTTTTTAAATATTTAAAACTTTTTTTATTTTACTTTTACTAAAAAAAGCAGCATACTTATTTTTATTAAATCTTTAAACTTGCTTTTTATAAATATTACATAAAAGCTTAGCTATAAATTACTTTAAGCACTTATTTTTTTATTATATTAAAGCTATTACACTTTGTTATATACTTTTTTTTAAGGCATATTTAGTAATAAGTACTTTTTATAAAGTTTTTTTATAATTTAAAAATATAATTAATAAAAATTTTTTATTACTATATTTTTACTATAAAATAGCGTTAAATTATTATATAACTAATATATTTTATAGCATTTTATTAAACTTATAATAAGCTATATTTTTTAAAGCAAAGCTTTATAGTTTTATTTATTTTTAGTAATACTTTTTTGTTAATTTTTTTAAGTTTTAGCTTTATAATTATACTTTCTTTAAAACCTAAAAACTTTAATTTCTTGTAAAATACTAAACAAATTAAAAAAAAACATCGTTCGATTTTTAGTTAACATAGTTTATAATTAAAACTATAATAATATTTAATTGTTTTTAATTTTTTAACTTTTGTTCTTAATTAATAAAAACATTTTTAGCAAATGCTTTTGCAATAATTAGTTTTTAATAAATCTAAAAATTTTACTTTTAATAATTAAATATTAATGCTTTTAATTATTTTTATTAATTATTATAGCAGTTTTAAAAACTAACAAAATAGAACTATATATTTTATTTTATTATTTTATGCTAATATATTTAAACAAACGTTTGCTTTAAACATTTTAATTTTTTTATAGTAAAAGTTTTAGTTTTTTATTATATTTAATAAAAGGCATAAAGCTTTCTAAAAAAAAAAGCTTAGCTAAACTAGTATACATAATAAAGCAAACTAGCTAGCTAAGCTTAAAGTTTAATTATAAGCTTTTTAACTGCAATAATTTTAATATATGCTATTAAAGCTAGAATTACTATAGCTATTAGTATTAAACTTGCTTTTTAATTGTTTTTTGTTAAAAGATTTAAATTATATTCATTTTAATTATAAAACCTAAAAAAGCTTTATATTAATATTTATTATTATTATTTCTTTGTATTAAAATTAAGTAATTTGTACGCTTGCTGCTTTTTTTAAATATAATAGCTGTTTTTTAAGCTTTTTTTCTAAAGTTAAGCTTTAATTTTTTATTACTTGTTATAACTATAGCAAACTAAAACCTTACTATTAAAAGTTAATAAAACAGAAATTTAAATGAACTATTGTTAATATAAAGCTATATAATTTATACTAATTATTATAAATTACCTATAAGCTTTAAAAAACATTAGTTTTTAGTTTAATAAATATATTCTTTTTAAAGTTAAAATTGTTAGCATATATTAGCCCTAAAATTACTACAGTTATTTAAGTAAAAAAAGCACTATTAAATAAATAATAATTAATATAATAAGCTATTTGTAGTTTTATTATATAATTGTTTATATTTAAATGTATATAGCTTAATTTTTAAAATAAACATATAACTACTAGTAGAATTAACTAAGTAACTATTATATACTAAAGTTAGCTATTTAACTTTGTAGCATAAAAAAATTAGTTATAGTTAAGCTACTAAATCTTAACTTTAGTAAATTATTAACGTAATATAATTTTATAAGTAAATTGCGCTATAATAACTATTTGCATAAACTAAAACCTATTAGTAGTAATAGCTATAGCAGTTAAAGTAAAGCTTATTATATTAAAAAACTGTTTTTTTTAATTTTTTTTTCTATAATTCCTTAAAGCATTAGTTTGCTATATAAATTACTTCTTTAAAAGCTAATAAGTAATAAAACATATAAGCTTTAAAAAAAAACTTAGCTTATTAAATGTTTTGCTTACGCTTATAAAAAAACAGTTATTAAAAAAATATCTTTTGCTGCTATAATTTATAACTAGCTAAAAACTAGCTATACACTAAGCTTAAACAATAATTATTAAAACTAAAAAACAAGCTTAATAGCTTTTACGTATTTTAAATAATAAAGCTATAAGTGGCCTTTTAAAAAAATCATACTTATAAAAGTAAATTTAGCAACAAATAGCATTTTAAAAAAATAAACAAGCTTTACAAATATAAAAAAATAAAAAACAAAACAAAATTTAAGTGCTTTTTTATACGTAGGTTTATAAAAACTTAAAATGCTTAATAGCTTATACTGTAGTATACTTAAACACTAAGCAGTTTATATTTATAATAAGTATTTAATTTAGCATAAAACTAGTTTTTTTTTATAATATAGCTAGTAGTTAATAAATATTTAATTTAGCGTAAAGTTAGTTTTTTTTTATAAATTATATATTTAACTATTAAGTTTAAAAAAGTTAGCTTAATGTTTTATATTTATATATAAGCTTATTTTGTTTTTTTATATACTTATTAACTTTACTTAGCTTAAAAACATAGTATAAAGAACTTTGCTGCAAGTTAGCTATTTTTAAAAAAAGATTTATATAAAAAAAATGCTAAAACAACTTATAAAACAACATTTAGGCTAAGTTTTAAAAAAGCTAAAACTTTGGACTTTAATAAAATTTCTGGCCTATTTTTTTATATAAAATCTATTATTTATTAACTTGTATATTACTACTTATTAACTTATTACTATTACTTATTAATTTTATTATTACTATTTATTAACTTATGTACTATTATTTATTAATTTATTATTACTATTTATTAATTTATTATTATTACTTATTAATTTATTACTACTTTTTATAACTTTTAAACTTAAATAAAATTCTTGTTTTATTTTTTTATATAAAATCTACTATTTATTAACTTATTATTATTATTACTACTTATTAATTTATTACTATTATTTACTAATTTATTATTATTACTTATTAACTTATTATCACTTTTTATAACTTTTTAACTTAAACAAAATTCTTGTTTTATTTTCTTATATAAAATCTACTATTTATTAATTTATTACTACTATTTATTAATTTACTACTGCTATTTATTAATTTACTATTGTTACTTATTAATTTATTACTGCTATTATTATTACTTAAAACTTTTTAACTTTAATAAAATTTCTGTTTTATTTTTTTATATAAAATTTATTACTTATTAACTTGTTTACTATTATTATTACTTATTAATTTACTACTATTACTTATTAATTTATTATTACTACTTATTAATCTATTATTACTACTTAAGAATTTTTAACTTAAATAAAATTTCTGTTTTTTTTTTTTTTTTATATAAAAGCTATTATAAATTATTATTAATTACTATTTATTATTATTAGCTATTATTTATTATTATTAACTATTACTTATTATTTATTACTTATTATTTATTACTTATTATTTATTATTTATTATTTATTATTTATTATTTATTATTTATTATTTATTATTTATTATTTAT
>MU401058.1:0-11191 GCA_022578965.1 Xylaria sp. FL1777 | reverse complement strand
ATAAGTTTAAAAAAACTAATTTTAAACTTAAAAGTAAACAATTTATTTTAGTTTAAAACAATTTTTTTTAATAGCTTATGCTTATTTAAATATTAACGTATAAAAGCATATATAAGTTGTTTAGCTATTATGTTTTCTTTAAACAGTAAAAAATAAACATACTTAATAAGTTTATTAATAATAACTTATATTTTATTATATTGTATTTTTATAACTAAATTAATTAATAAAAGTAATACTATAATAAAATCTTAAGCAATAGTATATTATGCTTGTTTAAGTATTTATATAAGTTATAGCAGTTTATAAAGCTTATATTAAGCTGCTTTAGCTTTGTTATAAATATTGCATTTTTTTATAATAGTTTTAACTATGTTTTATAGTTTTAAAAAATTATATTTTTTTTATAGTTATTTAACTATTTTTGTTGTTTTTTAGTATTTATATAATAAGTATTTATAAAACTTCTTAATAAACTTATTTTGTAAAAATTCCAATAAGTAAACCTTATGTTTGTATATTAGCTTGTTATTTTTTAATTTTTTATGTTTTTATAGCTATGCTAACTTTTTAAAATTATAAGCTTATTATAGCTATATATTTATAAAATCCTTAAGTATAATTTTAATTTTTAAGCTTTTATTTTTTTAAGAATATAATATTTAAATGTTTTTTTTTAGAACTTTAAATCTTTTTTAACTTTGTTAACTAAGTATGTTTGCTTAAATATTCTTTTTTTTCTTAATGTAATATATTTTAAAGTTAAACTTAAAAAAAAAAACCATTTAATTTTTATATTGTTTAGTAATTTTTTGTATAATTATAAATTTTGTTAGGTTTTAATAATTTAAATAGATTTTAATTAGTTTTATAGTTCTTATAAAAAATAATTTTTACTTTTTAAGTGCTATAATAATTATAAATAGTTCTTTATTATATATAAAGTATTGTAATGCTGCATTTTATAGTGCTTTAAAGTAATAAGCTATTAAGTACTATTTTTTATTGTTTTTTAGTTGTTTTAAAACTTTTATAATTATACTATTTAAAGCATTTATTTTTAGCTTTTTCTTTTTTTATAAGTTAAGTAATTTAACTATAAAGTTAAAAGTAACTTTTAGTTTTAGTTCTTTAAAAGCTTTTTAGGCTTTTTTTAAAATTAAAAAGGATTTTTTTTTATATTTTTTCTTTATATACTTTATAAAATAAAATGCTATTTTTTTAAAGTTTTAAATTAACATTTAAACATAGTTTAAAAATCTTAATGCTTATTATATATTTATAATAGTAGCTAGATTAAATATCTTTTAGTTTTATACTATATTAATTTTTAACTATTAAATCTATATTTGTTTTAAGGTAATTATAAATCTTAAAAAGTTAATTTTTTATGTATGCTATATATATTTTTTTGTATTAAGTTATAATTTTGCTTGTTTAAGTGTTTTTAATACTTAAGTTATATGTTTTTTATGTTTTTTTAATATTTTAAAATAAATCAAAATATTATTTAAATAAATAAACATAAATTTATTTAAAAACTTTTGTAGAATTATTATTATTATATGTTAAAAGCTAGTTAATACGTTTTATAGTTTTTATAGCATAACTATATATTTATATAGTTTATATATTGTTTATATAGCAGTTTTTTATTTTTTTTCTTTAGCTATTTTAATAGTATAATATTTATTTAAAATATTAATTATTATAAACTATTTTGCTTAGCTAATGTTTTTTTTTATAGTTACTAATAAAGTAAAAAAGTATTTATTTGTAATAATAATTACGTTTAATAATTAATAGTTAATTATTATTTGTTATACTAGTTTTTTTTTTTTATTAATTAGTTGTTTTTTATTTTTTATTTTAAGTATTAGTACTATAAAATATTTAATAAATAACTAAGATTTTTTTAGAAATTCTTTTGCTAGGTTTTTTTAAATGTATTTTTATAAGGCGTTTGTTTTGTTTAAGCTTATATAGTATACTTAATAAAGCTTTAATTAACATTTTTTTTTAATAAAAATGTAGTAGTTTTATAAGTTATATTTAAGAAGTTTTTTTTTTTTTTTTTTTTAAATAGTTTATAAAATCTATAATATGCTTTTAGTATTTTGTTTAGGATTTTTTTTGCAATTTTTCTAATTTTCTTGCTTTATTTCTTACTTTTTTACTTAATAGTTTTTGCTTTTTATTAAATTAAAAAGTTGCTAGTTTTTAGCTATAATATTCCTAAAATAATGTTATAATTAAATATATTAATAATATTTAATATAATTTGCTTTTTGTGTTTTTATATAAATATATTAAAAAGTTTAGTTTCTTTAAGTATATAACTATTATTATAGCTAAAAGTACTTTTGTTAAATTTTTTAATCTTTTAAAATCTTTGCTTATATTTCTAAAGAATTTTATTTTGTTTTATTACTTTAAGTAAAATTATATTAGCTTATATTTTTAAATTAATTAAAATGTTATACTTTTTTTTTTAATATATAAGTTTAACTTTAAATTAATTTTATTAGTTATTGCATTAAACTTTATGTAAAGCTTTAGTTTTTTTAGCTACTTGCTGTTTTTTTAGCAAGTATTTATTTTATTTTTTAATTTTTTTTTATAAAATATTTAAGTGCTTATTTTTTTTAGTATTCCGAATATTATTATACTTTGTTTTATTTTTGCTTTTAGTTAAGCTTTAAATCGTAGTTTTTAAGCTTTTTTACTTTTAGCAATTATTTTTTAGTACAATTATGCTTTAATTAGCTAGTAATATTTACAGTAGTTGTTTTTATATTTCTTTAAACTAATATTATAAGTGCAATTAAAATTTTTTTTAAATATTGCAAATTTTTACGGATTTTTATAATAAACTATAATTATAACTAATTACTTTAATTTATAAAAGTTCTATATTTTTATTTTTGCAATTTATTTAAAAAACTAATTATTTTTTAGTTTATTAAATAAATATTAGTAGTAATAATATATTATATAGCAATTCTATAGTATTTTATTATATTTTAAATTTTTTAAGCATAAAATATTATTATTATTTTTTATTATAGTTTTATTATAGTAATAATTTTTAGTAATTAGTTAAATTGCTAGTTTTAATTTTTAAAACATATTAATTTTTATGCTAACTATTAATGCTTTTTTGTTTTGTTATATTTAAAGCAATTTAAGCTATAAAAATACTTTATTTATTTTTATTAGTTCTTTTTTTGTAATATTTTTTATAGCTTTTAATTTTATTTGTTTTTGCTTTAAAGTTTTATAAATTTTATTTTTTTAAGTTTATTTAATAACTAAATGTTTTAGTAATTTATAATTAATTTAATAATTATATTATTTATAGTTATAGTTTTATTTTTTTAAATATAATTTTTTTTTAAGCTATATTTTAAGCCTTAATAATTTAAAGTTTTTATAGTTTTATAAGTTTGCTAACTGTATTAATTTACTACTTTTTATTGTTTGCTACTTTTAGTTAAATTATTTTTTTAAGTTATATATTAAATAACTTTAATTGTTTATATAACAAATATATTTTTTTGCAATTTGTTTTAATAACTATAAAGCTTTTAAATAATATTTATATGCTTGTTTATTTTAATTTGTATAAATAAAGCATTTAAATTTGTTTAATATAGTATTTTTGTTTTAACTTAAAACAGCAATTTTATACTTTTGCTTTAAAAACATATTTTTTAAGTTGCTTTGTTGTTTTTTATTGTTTTAAACTTTTATAACTTGTACTTTTTTTTTAAGCTAAAGGATTTTTTCTTTTTTATAGCTTTTCTTTTTGTTTTTTTTTTTAAATTAGCATTATTTTTAAAAATATTCTTTCTTTTTGCAGTTATAACATTTAACTTTAAACATATTTTAAGGTTATTATTTTTAAACTTTACTAATTTATTTAGATCTTTATTTAATATTTTCTTAAGTATTTTTTTTTTGTTTTTTTTAGTTTTTTTAGTTTTAAAGTATTAATTAATTATAATAGCTATATTAATATACGTATTAATTTTTGCTAGTTTATTTATTTTATATAGTTTGTTTTAAACTTAGGTTTTAAGTTTACTATAAAATAAATAAAATAATATAAGCTTAAGTAATTTTAAAATTGCTATTAATTGTTTAAATTTTATAGCATAATTTACTGCTGCTTTTGTTTGTTTTAAGCAATAAAATGCTTTTTTTACGTGTTTTGCCTTTTAAGTATTTTTAAATAATGCTTTTATTTAATTTTTAAACTTAACGTAATCCTTAAAAAATTTTTTTGTTTTTAGTTTAAAGTTAGTTAACTTGTTAGCTTTTAAGAAATCCTTTAAAATAAGTTAAAACTATTTTAATATTTTTTTAATAAGAATTATAAAGTAGTTATTACTTTTTAGTTTTTTTTCGTAATAATAATAAAGTGCTATTTTAAATAAAGTTTAACATAAAAAGCTTTTATATTTATAGATCTATTATAAAGCTTTAAAGCAATAAATTTAAAACTTTTAATGTTTAGCATTTTTAATATTATAAATAATTTTAATAGTAAAAGCAGCAGTAGTAATAAAAAGTTAAATTTTTTATTTTAAGTTATTACTTTAAGTATAATAATAATAAAAATAAGCGTTAAGTTTGCTAGTAATAATATTAGTATTAATTATAATATAATTACTTGTTTAAAGCTTTAACTTATTATTATAGTAGCAATTATTATTACTGCTTTAATTATTATAGCTAATGTTTACGCTAGTTTAAAAATTATAACGCTTAATATTTAAGCTATCTTTTAAGTTAAAGCAACTAGTTTGCTTTATAGCATTAATATTAGCATTAGTTTTTTTTTATTATTACTGCTTAACTTTTTTTTTTTTATTACTGCTTTTTTTTTAATAAAAATAGCTAGTAAAAATACTAAGGTTTGTTGTTTTAATACATTGCTAGTTCTAAAGATCTTTAAGATTTTTAAACTTAATTTTTAACTTTTTGTTTTTAGTAGCATAACCTAGATCTAGTTTATTAATTATTAAATAAAGTTTACTTATGTAATACTGTTTAGCATTTTTGTTTTTTAAATACTTTTTTAGTATATCTTTAAAAGTTTATTTTATAAATTATTTATTATTTAACTTTTTTATATTAGTATTTGTTCTTATATGCTAAATTTTATTAATTAAAAAGCTATTAAAATATAACAGACTTATTATATATTAATATAACAGGTTTGCTTTTAAGGTCTTAATTTGCAAATAACAATAAAATTCTTAGCAATAGTTTATTAAAGAAGTTTTTAAAGTACTTTTACTACTATGCATTAATAAAGGTCTTAAAAAGTTAAAAGTAATAAATATATTAATGCTTAGTAGTTATAAAAAGAAATTAATAGCTAAAAAACTAGAATTAAATAAATAACTAAATATAAAAAATGCATAATTATATAAACAAAAAAAAAGTAAAAAAAGTAAAAACTTCTCTTGGATTACTGTAAGTTTAATAAGCATTAAATTACCGTAAGCTTAATAAACCTTAGATTACTGTAAGCTTAGTAAGCCTTAGATTACTGTAAGTTTAGTAAGCTAGGTAAATCGTTACATAACTCGGCCTTAGTTAGCAAAAAAGAAATGCAAAGTATATATAAAGGCATTAAGCTGCTCTAAAGGTCACCCCTGTGCTAATTTCATAACATATTTATTGTTTTTAGTTCTAAAAACCATTTTTAATTTACTTATTTTAAGCAATCTATTTTTTATAGCTAATATACTTTTTAATTATGTTAATTTATTTTCGAAAAACAATAGGTTCAGTTTTATTAAAAACTATATATATTTATTTAAAAAACAACTAATTTAATTTTTTATTAAATATAACTAATTTAAACAAGTTAAAAAAAGCAAAAGCAATAAACTTTAATAGCAAAAGTTTTAAAAAACTAGCTATAAATAAATAATTATTATTAAGGCTATAAATAAAGGTTAATAATTATTATAATTATATAAAAATATAAAACATTATTAATATAATTATAGCTTAAGCTTAAACCTTTTTGTTTACTTTTTTTATTATAAGCTTATAAAGTTAATAAAAATAACTATTAAATTAATTAGCTGCTAAGTTAATATTTAAGCTTAAAATATTTAAAATATAATAAAATAGCAATATAAAAGGTTTGTTTTTATTTAAAAGAATATTTATAATGCTTAAAGCTTTATTAATTAAACTAAGCTAAATAGCTATAACTTAACTGTTGCTTTTATTAAGCTTTTTAATAAAAAAGAGGTTTTTTATTTAATAAAATAAGCTAACAATAAGCTAAACTGCTTAATTAAACTAGTTTAAACGTTTTTTTATTGCTTAAAAATATAAAAGCAATTTTTTAAGGTTATTAGCTTTAATAATATATATAATATTAATTGATTTAAGCTGCTATTATTTTAAATAATAAGTTAAACTTACTTAAAAACAGTTTTTAATGCTATATTTAGCTTAATTAATAACAAAAAGTAAAAAAGCTTCTAGTTTTTAGCTAAAAGTATTTATTAGCTTATAATATAACATATAATATAAAAGCTTAATATAATTATAACTAATTATAATAAAGCAATAAAAGCTGCATTAAATTATTAGTTTTTTTTTTATAGTAATAAATCTGCATATATTATATTACTTTTAACGTTTTACTTAAAGCTAAGCAAAAATAAGTTTTAAGTTAAATTAACAATAATAGCTTTATTACTAGTAAAAATAAAAATACTGCTTTTATTAATTATATATTAATAAAGTTAATTTTTTTAAACAAATAGTTAATTAAAGCTACGTTTATTAATAATAAAAAAATTCTTTATATATATTAAGGCGTTTTAATTATATAAAAAAAATAGTATTTATAAAAACAAAAGCTATATATAAAAAAGCATAGGTTAATTTTTGCTAACAATTTAATAATTAGCGCTTTATTTTATAATATATTTATAAAACTTATATGTTTTTTAAAATATAGTAAACATATTATTATATTTATAAATATTGTAACTTTAGTATTTAGGTTATATTAAGCATAAAAATAAGCAATAATAATATAAAAAGCTATTTTTTAAATAACATAAGTTATTTATATAGTTTTATTAAAGTAATACAAAAAATAATAACTAATTAAAAGCATAACTTTAAATAAACTTATGCTTAAAATGAAGTTTTAACTTAACGCAAATATTTATTATTGTTTTTTGATTATTTAAGTAAATTTTAAATAGTTATAGCTTTAAAAAAGCTTAATTTATTTAACTTATAATATTATATTGCTTATAAAGCTATACTAAGCATAAATAACTTTTTTTTATTAAATATTAAATATTATACTAATAATTATTTGGTTTTTATTAAACTTAGGATTTTATATTGTTATAAAGTTTATTTTAAGCTAACATATATAAGCTTTTTTAATAAATTAAACATTTACTTATATTAAAAGTTACGGAAATTATTATTAAAAAATATATATAAATAAATTTATAACTTTAAAATTGCTATAATGCTTTATAGTTAACTAAAGAACTTTATAAAGGCAATTTTTAATAAGCTTATAATTAAACTAAGTAAGCTATTAAGCAAAGCTTTAAAAAAACAGCTAATAAACTAAAAACAAAGTTGCTTATTAAATAGCTAAAACAAGTTAACTTTAGCTAAGCTTAAGCAAAGCAAAAGCTAATATAATAGTGCTAGCAAAAGTAATAGTTATTTTTTTACTTAGTATTAAACACGTAGTTAATTAATAATGCTTAAAGTAAAAAGAACTATAAATAGCAAGTTTAATAAACATTAAATATAGCTTAATATTTAAAAGCAAAAAAGTTAATAAAAGCTAAAATAATTAAATTAATAAATATTTAATATAACTGTTTATAGTAGTTTAATAATATTTTATAAGTAAAAACTATTATTATAACATATAAAATGTTAATATTTAAAAGCTAACACGTTATTTAAATAGTTTATTATAATATTTATATTAAAAAGTTTATATAAAAATAATGCTATTAAAAAAAATTAAGCTTTAAATTTAATTAATTAAATAAAGGTAAAAAGTAGGTTTATTAAAGCAAAAAATACTATAAAGTTTGTTTTTTAATTAAGCTAATAAAAGCATTATGTATTTATAAAATTATATGTTTATATTAATTCTTTATGTGTTTATATTAATTCTTTAAATTAAAATCCGATTAATTTTTAATAATAAATGCTTTAGTTATAAAGTTATTAATAATTAAACTTAAAAGTTTAAAAAAAAGTGTATTATTTGCTTAAATATATTGTTTGTTTATAAACTATATTAATAAATAAAAAAACTAAAAGTTTTATATAAATAAATTAATAGAGCTTTTTTGCTTTTTTTTGCGACCGGCTAGATTTATAAGAACACTTGCGCGGCTTTAAAAACTAGACTTATAAAAACCTGCTGTATATAAAACGAGCTTATATAAGTAATAGCTTAAAAAAAGATAAAAGTAGAAATAAAAAAAGCAAAAAACTATAATGTAACTTTTTTAACATAAAACTAGCTGCAATTAGCTAACAGTACAAACTTAAACTAGTAGTAGTTAGTAATAAGCTTAACGTTAAACTTGCAGTACTACGTAAACAAGCTAAATAAAGCAATAATAAACGCTGAAATTTTTCTTAAAAAAAACTTAAATAAGCAAACTATTTATAATGTTTACTAAGTTATTAAAAAGCTATTAAAAACGTACTATTTTTAGCAAATAAGCAAGCAGCTATAAGTAAACAGCAGTATTAAAAGTAGTAAGCATACTAATTAAAACTTATTATAAGTATTATTAATAAAGCAAAAAAAGCTTGCTATAAAAGTAAAATTACTATATGCATAAATCTAGCAATTTAAAAATTACATAAGCAAATAAACTAAAATTAATAACTTTTTTTGCTAGTAGCTTATGTTTTATGTAAACGTGCTATAAATAAACAATAATAAAAAACTTTTATGCGTTGCTTTATTAACTTACTTTAAGGTTATTATAGCAATAAACTTTAACTAAGCTATTATTATAACTTTTGCTAGCTATAAAGCTAAAATAAAAACAAAGTTAATTATAGTATAAAAGCTAAACTAAGTAATAAAAGCAAACATAGTTTAAATAACATATAAACTATTAAATAATAACTAAAAAGTTATTTTTAACAAGCAAAAAATTTAAACTTAAATATTAGCAAATATATTATAAGTTTATTAAACATTTAATAAAAAATCAAAAGTATACTTTTAACTATATTAGCTAATAGTTTTAAGCTTACTAACTAAGCAAGTGCTAAAAATAAAAAAAAAAGAATGCTAGCTTAACTTAAGCTAGCTAACTAAAAGCTAAAAATTAAAAAGCTGTTTTTTTTACTTTATTTGCTATAGCGTAAATAAAAAACGTGCTTAGTATACGTTAAAGTTATAACTGCAAAAAATGCAAACATAACATATATTAATAAACTTTTTTAAAACTATTACTACTTTTAAATAGCTTTTTATTTTATAAATATAGTAGCAACTTAATATTATAGCTGCTAAAAATAAAGCTATTAAGCTAGCATATATAAAAACAAGCAAAAATATAATTAGTATAAATTTTTAAAACACACTAAAAATAAAGCAAACTTATGCTTTATGCAAACTAAAAAAAAAGCAGCTATATGCTTTTTTTATTAAGGCAATTATTTAGCTTAAGTAGTAAAATGCTTAAAAGCTATTTAAATATGTAAGCTAACTAAAAACACTTTTATTTACTGCTTTATATAGTTTGTAATAAAACTAACTTTAAGCTAATTATATACTATTGCTGCTATAAAAACGCTACGCAAGTAAAAAGCCAATAATTTAGCAAGCAAAAATACTATTTGCTTAAAAGGTTGCTTATTAAAAAAAACTGCACTAATAACTGCATAAAAAACAAGATTACAAACTATTATTAACATATTAAAGCTTTAAGATTAGCTTAAAAAAAACCTGTTTAAAAACTATTAATAAGCAGTTTAAGTAACAAAAAGCTATACTTATATAGCAAGCAAAAACGCAAGCAATAAAAACAATAGTATTAAATAAAAATTAAGCAACACAGTTTTTAAACAATAGCCCTTATATAGTTAGCTATAAAAAGAATATAAGTTATAGTAGTAAGCAGTTAGCAAAAATGTTTTTATTTAGCTTTAGTATAGTTTTTACTTATGTATAAAATTAGGTAGCTTTTAGCATAGCTTTTTAAAGCCGTTAGTTTTAAGTAATATAATATATAAATAAATTAATTAAAAAATATTTATATAACCTTTAAAAATTAATATTATTATATATTTAAAAATTAAAAGTTTTAATAAAGTTTTAATGTTTAATATATAATAAAGTTATTTAATTACTTTGTTTTTTTATAATATATGCTTTTTAATTTTTATAGTTTTATATTTATAATTTTATATTAATATTTTTAATATTTTATTATAATATGCTTTATTTTAAAGTTTATAAACATAAACTTATAATAAATAACTTTTTTAAAACTATAAATAATAATGCATTTTTTAATTAACTTAGCTATTTTATTAAATAAGCTACTTAAATTTAATATATTAGTTTATTTATTAAGCATATAAAAGTACTTAAAAGCAATTATAGCTACTTTAAAATAACTTTACTAATATTAATTATATAGCAATATAATTAGTATTTTTAGAATTTTTATTAAAAAACGCATTTGTTAGTATTTTTTATAATTTTGTAGCTATTTTTGCTGCAGTAGTATAATAAACCACGCTAAATTTTAGCGTGGTTTTTTATGCAGCCCTTAATAAAATAGCTACAAAATTATAAAAAATACCATTAGATTCGTTTTTATGTTAGGATTCTAAAAATACCAATTATTTTATTGTATGAGTAAAATTGGCGAAGTTACTTAAAGGTAGGTGTAAGTACCCCGTTAATACAAATTTAGTGGAGGTAGTACGCTAAGCTATAGTGGCTCATTCAATGGGGTAGCTAAGTTAATTAAGGGATACGTTAAATAACTTTATAATAAATGTTTTAATTTTTATTTTATAATTATAATAAATTTTTTTAGCTTAAAAAAAAGCTAATATTAATATTTAATTATTTTTGCTTTATATTTAAAAGCTTTTATTTTTATGTTTTTATAATTATTTATAA
>MU401057.1:0-11278 GCA_022578965.1 Xylaria sp. FL1777 | reverse complement strand
ATAATTAGTTTTTTAAACAAATTATAAAAATAAAAATATAAAACTTTTATAAATTAAAGTAATTAGTTATAACTATAGTTTACTATAAAAATTTACAAAGATTTATAACATTTAAAAAAAATTTTAATTATATTTATAATATTATTTTAAAGAAATATAAAAATAACTGCTATAAATATTACTAGCTAATTAAAGCATAGTTATACTAAAAAATGGTTGCTAAAAGCAAAAAAGCTTAAAAACTGCAATTTAAAGCTTGCTTAAAAGCAAAAATAAAACAAAGTATAATAATATTTAAAGTATTAAATAAAATAAGCATTTAAATATTTTATAAAAAAAAATTAAAAAACAAAATAAACATTTGCTAAAAAAGCAGTAAGTAGCTAAAAAAATTAAAGCTTTACATAAAGTTTAATGCAATAATTAGCAAAACTAATTTAAAGTTAAACTTATATATTAAAAAAAAAAGTATAATACTTTAATTAATTTAAAAACATAAGCTAACATAATTTTACTTAAAGTAATAAAACAAAATAAAATTCTTTAAAAATATAAGCAAAAATCTTAAAAAATTAAAAGATTTAATAAAAGCACTTTTAGCTATAATAATAATTATATACTTAAAAAAACTAAACTTTTTAATATATTTATATAAAAACATAAAAAGCAAATTATATTAAATATTACTAATATATTTAATTATAACATTATTTTAGAAATACTATAGCTAAAAACTAGTAACTTTTTAATTTAATAAAAAGCAAAAACTATTAATTAAAAAAGTAAAAAATAAAGCAAGAAAATCAGAAAAATCGCAAAAAAAATTCTAAACAAAATACTAAAAGTATATTATAAATTTTATAAACTATTTAAAAAAAAAAAAAAAAAGAACTTCTTAAATATAGCTTATAAAACTACTACATTTTTATTAAAGAAAAATATTAACTAAAGCTTTATTAAGTATACTATATAAGCTTAAATAAAACAAACGCTTTATAAAAATACATTTAAAAAAACTTAGCAAAAAGATTTTTAAAAGAATTTTAATTATTTGCTAAATATTTTATAATGCTAATATTTAAAATAAAAAATAAAAAACAACTAATTAATAAAAAAAAAAACCAGTATAACAAATAATAGTTAATTATTAACTATTAAACGTAATTATTATTATAAATAAATAGTTTTTTATTTTATTAGTAACTATAAAAAAAAACATTAGTTAAGCAAAATAGTTTATAGCAGTTAATATTTTAAATAAATATTATATTATTAAAATAGCTAAAAAATAAAATAAAAAACTATTATATAAATAATATATAAACTATATAAATATATAGTTATGCTATAAAAATTATAAAACGTATTAGCTAGCTTTTAACATATAATAATAATAATTTTACAAAAGTTTTTAAATAAATTTATGTTTATTTACTTAAATAATATTTTGATTAACTTTAAAACACTAAAAAAACACAAAAAATATATAACTTAAGTATTAAAAATACTTAAATAAGCAAAATTATAACTTAATACAAAAAAGTATATATAGTATATATAAAAAATCAACTTTTTAAAATTTATAATTATTTTAAAACAAATATAAATTTAACAATTAAAAATTAATATAATATAAAACTAAAAAATATTTAATTTAGTTATTATTATAAATATATAACAAGCATTAAAATTTTTAAATTATGTTTAAATGTTAATTTAAAACTTTAAAAAAATAGCATTTTATTTTATAAAATATATAAAAAAGAAATATAAAAAAAAATCTTTTTTAATTTTAAAAAAAGCTTAAAAAGCTTTTAAAGAACTAAAACTAAAAGTTATTTTTAATTTTATAGTTAAACTACTTAATTTATAAAAAAAAAAAAAGCTAAAAATAAATGCTTTAAATAGTATAATTGCAAAAGTTTTAAAACAACTAAAAAATAACGAAAAATAGCACTTAGTAGCTTATTACTTTAAAGCACTACAAAATGCAACATTATAATACTTTATATATAACAAAGAACTATTTGCAATTATTATAGCACTTAAAAAGTAAGAACTATTTTTTATAAAAACTATAAAGCTAATTAAGATTTATTTAAATCATTAAAACTTAACGAAATTTATAACTATCCAAAAGATTATTAAACAACATAAAAATTAAATAATTTTTCTTTTTAAATTTAACTTTAAAATATGCTATATTAAAAGAAAAAAAAACATTTAAGCAAACATATTAAGCTAACAAAGTTAAAAAAGATTTAAAGTTTTAAAAAAAAATATTTAAGTGTTATATTTTTAAAAAAATAAAAGCTTAAAAGTTAAAATTATACTTAAAAACTTTACAAATATATAGCTATAATAAGCTTATAACTTAAAAAAGTTAATATAACTACAAAAATACAAAAAATCAAAAAATAACAAGCTAATATATAAACATAAGGTTTATTTACTAGAATTTTTATAAAACAAGTTTATTAAAAAATTTTATGAATACTTATTATATAAACATTAAAAAGCAATAAAAATAGTTAAACAATTATAAAAAAAGTACAATTTTTTAAAACTATAAAACATAGTTAAATTTATTATAAAAAAGTATAATATTTATAATAAAGCTAAAGCAGCTTAATATAAGCTTTATAAACTGCTATAACTTATATAAATACTTAAATAAGCATAATATACTATTGCTTAAAATTTTATTATAGCATTACTTTTATTAATTAATTTAGTTATAAAAGTATAATATAATAAAATATAAGTTATTATTAATAAACTTATTAAATATGCTTATTTTTTATTATTTAAAAGAAATATAATAGTTAAATAACTTATATATGTTTTTATATGTTAATATTTAAATAAGCATAAGCTACTAAAAAAAATTGTTTTAAACTAAAATAAATTGTTTACTTTTAAGTTTAAAACTAGTTTTTTTAAATTTATTAATATTAAACTAAAGTTTTTAACTGTTTATTACTTATAAATAAATAAACAAACAAAAAAATTAAACTAAATATTAAAATAATATTTATAAAGTTATATTAACTACTAATAAAACAATTAAATAAAACTATTACTAATAGTATAAATTTTATATAATATATTAACAAACAAAAATATAAATATATTTTTATATAAAGCTGTTTATAAATAATAAACAACTATTAAAAAACAAAAAAAAACATTAATAAAAGCACTTGCTATTTTAACTATAGCATTTTAAGCAAAAACTATTATAATAAAAATTAAAACATTATAAGCTAAACTATAACTACGTTTTTAGTTTTTATAACAATAAATGTTAATATATTATAATAGAAAACAAACTAAAAAACTAACTTTTAAAAAAAAAAACAAAGTTTACTTGCTATAACAAAAACAAAACGCAAACATTAATATTTCTTAAATTAAAACAAAACAACTAAGCAATAAATTAAAATTTAAAAAATTTAGCTTTTTTAAAATTAAAGAAGTTATTTTATTTACTAATTATAAACTATTATTATTAAAAAATATGCAAATTTACTTTATTTTTTACATTTTTTTATTAAAACTAGCACTTATTAAAATATTTATTAAAACATAACTAAAAATAAAAACAAATTAAAACGTTTATAAAGTTAAAAATATATTAAATTTTTGTTAAAACAATAATAACTTAAAGTATTTTATTAAATAAAAAAAATACTTATATGCTAATAATACTTAAGAACTTAAAAAATACTTAAAAATTGCTAAAGTAATTATAAGTTAGTTTTATTGCTAATATTTTAACTGCTTAAAACTAAAAAAAAAAAGTTAACTTTAAAAAAAACGCTTAAAAAATTTTAATTAAACTTAAATAAAGCAGCTTGCGTTGCTTTAGCTTGTTTTTTTTGTTATTTTTGCTTTTTTACTAGCGCTTTTTATTTTTTTTTAATATGTTTTATTTCGTTTAGTTTATTTAAGAACTAAAGCTTTTGTTAAACTATTTTAATATTTTTTGTTTTTAAAAAACGTTTTTATATATAAAGCTAAGCTAACTTACTTAAAACAAAATTAAAGCTATTTTAAGCTTATTTTAATTTTTTTTAAACTAAAAGTAATTATTGCTTTATTTGCTTTTTTTTTTTTTTAAAATAATAATATTTAAAAACTATATTATTAATTAAGTTAATTAAAACTTTTAATTTATTACAAAAGCAACTAATATATATATATTTAAAACAATAAAACATATTATCTGTTATTTTGCACGTTAGTAATTAATTAAAGCAGCAAAAATAAAGCATAACTTTATAACTAATAAAATTAATAAAAAAAGCAAAAACAAGTTTTTGCTTTGTTTTAAATAAACAGTTAGTTTTTTTAATGCGCTTTAATATTATAACATATAAAAAAAAAAAAAAAAAAGAATACTTACGGAAAAATTATTAAAACAATAATTTTAAAAAAAAGGAAATAATGTTATAAAATTAGCATAAAAATAACTTTTAAAGCAGTTTAATGCTTTTATATATATTTTGCACCTTTTTTTTTGCTAACTAAAACTAAAGTTATATAATAATTTATTTAGCTTACTAAGCTTATAGTAATTTAAAGCTTATTAAGCTTATAATAATTTAAAGCTTATTAAGCTTATAATAATTTAGTGCTTACTAAACTTGCAGTAATTTAAAAGAAATTACTACTTTTTTTACTTTTTCTTTGTTTATATAATTATGCACTTTTTATATTTAGTTATTTATTTAGTTTTAGTTCTTTAGCTATTAATTTTTTATAACTATTAAACATTAATATACTTATTACTTTTAATTCTTTAAGACCTTTATTAATGCATAGTAATAAAAGTACTTTAAAAACCTCTTTAACGAACTACTGTTAAGGATTTTATTATTACTTGCAAATCAAGACCTTAAAGGCAAACCTATTATATTAATATATAACAAGTCCGTTATAGTTATTTCTATTTTTTTTCTACGAATGCTTTTATTTATACAGTTAGCTAATTCGTAAATACTAGGGTTTTTAGCGCTTGGTTTAATGTTTTCTTTATAAATACGTTAGCTAAATTATTTTTGCTATTAATTTATTATATTTTAAAGATTTCTTTTTTTTTGTACAACTCTTTAAATAATATAATATTAATTATAAGGCGTTTTTTTTAAGTAGTTCTTAGCTTTACTAAACAGTTATATAACGATTTCAAGTTTAAATATAGTACAGCAAAAATTAAAAATATTTCTAGCGTAGCTATAATTTTTTAAAGCGTTATATAAAAAGCTATAGCGCTATTAAAGCCATTTATTATGCTATATAATTTACTAGCTAGCATATTTTGCATTACTTGCTTATACTTGCTAAAGTTTTAATATATAATGTTTTTTTTAATTTCGAAAGCTAGGTTTTTTTTTATATAGTGCTTTATTATAAGTATAATAATAAATTTAAGTTATAAAGTTATATTAGTATTATTTACAAATAAACCGTTTATAAAAATAAACAGTTTTATATAGCTTAAATCTAGAAGTATAAACGTTAATTTATAGTTATAATTATTTATTTGCTATTTAACTTTATAGTTTAAATTTTTAACATTTGCTAGTGCTAAGTCGGTTATTTAAGCAGCAGCTGCAAGGTTATATATAGCTTTTAGTTAATAAATGCTGCTTATATAAGCGCTGCATACACATTAAAAAACATATTGCTATATAGCATTTTTTGTACGAAAGTTAATTAAAGCTAATTAGTTTGTTTAGCTTTTTTATATAAGCGTTATATTTTTTTTGTATAAAAAAGTAACTTAACTACTATTAAATTTAATAAGGTAATCTTATTATAAAGTTTTCTTTAGCTTTATATAAAACTTTGCTTTATATAATTTATGTTTTTCTTTTGCTAAAAATTTAAGTGTAGCAAAGCTAAACATATTATTTGTTTATAAACTTATAATGCTAAATTTGTACAAAAGTTCTAATATAAACAATAAATATAAGTTATATATAAAAATTATTATATTAAGTTTTTTATAATAATATTAGTAATAAGTTTTAAATTAATATAGCTTTAATTTAGCTAAGCTATATAATAATTATATATATATATTGTATTACTTAGAACTAACGGCTTTAAAAAGCTATATTAAAAGCTACTTAATTTTACACGTAGGTAAAAACTGTGCTAAAGCTAAATAAAAACATTTCTGCTAACTGCTTGCTACTATAACCTATACTTTTTTTATAGCTAACTATATAAGCACTACTATTTAAAAATCGCGTTGCTTAATTCTTATTTAATACTGCTGCCTTTGCTGCTTGCATTTTTGCTTGCTGCGCAAACATAGCTTTTTATTATTTAAACTGCTTATTAATAGTTCTTAAACAAGTTTTTCTTAGATTAATTTTAAAGCTTTAATATATTAGCAATAGTTTGCAATTCTGTTTTTTATATAATTACTAGCGCAGTTTTTTTTAGTAAGCAACCTTTTAAGCAAATAGTATTTTTATTTATTAAATTATTGGCTTTTTGCTTACGTAGCGTTTTTATAGCAGTAATAATGCATAGTTAGCTTTAAGTTAGCTTTATTATAAACTGCATAAAGCAGTAAATAAAAGCGTTTTTAGCTAGCTTGCGCGTTTAAATAGCTTTTAAGCATTCTACTGCTTAAGCTAAATAGTTGCTTTAATAAAAAAAGCACATAGCTGCTTTTTTTTTAGTTTATATAAAACATAAGTTTATTTTGTTTTTAGCGTGTTTTAAAAATTTACATTAGTTATATTTTTGCTTATTTTTATATACGCTAGCTTAATAGCCTTATTTTTAGTAGTTATAGTATTAAGTTGCTATTATATTTATAAAATAAAAAGCTATTTAAAAGTAGTAGTAGTTCTAAAAAAGTTTATTAATATATGCTATGTTTGCATTTTCTGCAGTTATAACTTTAATATATACTAAGCACGTTTTTTGCTTGCACTATAACAAGCAAAGTAAAAAAAACAGCTTTTTAATTTTTAGCTTTTAGTTAGCTAGCTTAAGTTAAGCTAGCATTTTTTCTTTTTTTATTTTTAGCATTTGCTTAGTTAATAAGCCTAAAGCTACTAGCTAATATAATTAAAAGTGCACTTTTAATTTTTTGCTAAACGTTTAATAAGCTTATAATATATTTACTAACATTTAGGTCTAAATTTTTTGCTTATTAAAAATAACCTTTTAATTATTGTTTAATAGTTTATATGCTGCTTAAACTATATTTATTTTTATTGCTTAGTTTAATTTTTATATTATAATTAACTTTGTTTTTATTTTAGCTTTATAGCTAGCAAAAGTTATAATAATAGCTTAATTAAAGTTTGTTGCTATAATAGCTCTAAAATAAGTTAATAAAGCAACGCATAAAAATTTTTTATTACTGTTTATTTATAGCACGTTTACATAAAACATAAGCTATTAGTAAAAAGAATTAGCAACTTTAGCTTACTTACTTATGTAGTTTTTAAATCGCTAGATTTGCACATGCAGCAATTTTACTTTTATAGCAAGCTTTTTTTGCTTTGTTAATAACGCTTATAATAAGTTTTAAATAATACGTTTATTATTTTTATTACTGCTGTTTGCTTATAGCTGCTTATTTATTTGCTAAAAGTAGTATGTTTTTAATAACTTTTTAATAACTTAGTAAGCGCTACAAATAGTTTGCTTATTTAAGTTTTCTTTAAAAAAGATTTTAGCGTTTACTATTGCTTTATTTAGCTTGTTTACGTAGCACTGCAAGTTTAACGTTAAGCTTATTACTAACTATTGCTAGTTTAGGTCTATACTATTAGCTAATTGCAGCTAGTTCTATATTAAAAAAGTTGCGTTATAGTTTTTTGCTCTTTTTATTTCTACTTCTATTTTTTTTTAAGCCGTTACTTATACGAGCTCATTTTATATACAGTAGGTTTCTGTAAGTCTAGTTTTTAAAGCTACGCAAGTGTTTTTATAAATCTGGTTAGTTGCAAAAAAAAGCAGAAAAAGCTCTATAATTATAATAATTATATAATTTATATAATAGTTTTTTTAGAATATTTTAAAACAAGTTTAAAAAGTAGTTATACAAGGATTTTTTATGTAAGCTTATCTTTTAATTATATATATGCTTATATAATATTTTAAAGTTTGCTTAAAGCATTAAAGTTTTAAATTAGCAAAAGGCCTAAAGCTAGTAATAGCTATTAGCTTATTTATTGAATTATTAGCAATTAAGTTAGTACAGTTTTTTTTTTTGTATTATTATAGCTTTATATAACTAATTTAAACTTTTTATATAGCTTAGTTGTTTTTTTTTTGATTTTTTATATAAAGCAAAACTTAAAAATTTAGGTATTATTATGTTTATTTAAATTATATTTTATAAACTAGAAAATACCTCGTATAATAAAGTTATTAATCTTTATAACGTTTGATTTTTTAAATAAAGCGCTAAAAGTGCTAATAATGCTATTTTTATGTAACTTTACTACTAAAGCGTAGTTTTGTTTTTTTTTTAAAGTTAAAAACAAGTTACTAATGTTTTATACAAATGCTATAAAGAAGTTTTTAGCTTTTTTAAGTCTTTTGCGTTTTTTTTGTATAGCTAGTTTTATAGCTAGTTTTATAGCAGTTATGTTTTTTTTTTTACTATTTGCTAAAGTATGTTTAATTATATAGTAATATATAATAAACTTATTATACATTAATATAACGGGTTTGCCCTTGGAGTCTTAATTTGTAAGTAATAATAAAATCCTTAACGGTGGTTTATTAAGGAAGTTTTTAGAGTACTTTTACTACTATGCATTAATAGGGGTTTTAAAGGATTAAAAGTAATAAATATATTAGTGCTTAACAGTTATAAAAAATTAATAGCTAAAGAACTAAAACTAAATAAATAATTAAATACAAAAAATACATAATTATATAAACAAAAGAAAAATAAAAAAAATAATAATTCCTTTTAAATTATTGCAAGTTTAGTAAGCATTAAATTACTATAAGCTTAATAAGCTTTAGATTACTATAAGCTTAATAAGCTTTAAATTACTATAAGCTTAGTAAGTTAAATAAGTTATTATATAATTTTAGCTTTAGTTAGTAAAAAAAAAAGTGCAAAATATATATAAAAGCATTAAACTGTTTTAAAAGCTACTTTTGTACTAATTTTATAACATTATTTTCCTTTTTTTAAAATTGTTGTTTTAATAATTTTCCGTAAGTATTTTTTTTTCTTTTTTCTTTTATATATTATAATATTAAAACGCATTAAAAAAACTAACTGCTTATTTAAAACAAAGCAAAAACTCGTTTTTGCTTCTTTTATTAATTTTATTAGCTATAAAGTTATACTTTATTTTTGCTGCTTTAATTAATTATTAATATATAAAATAACAAATAATATGTTTTATTGTTTTAAATATATATATGCTAGTTATTTTTGCAATAAATTAAAAGTTCTAATTAACTTAATTAATAACATAGTTTTTAAATACTATTATTTTAAAAAAAAAAAAAGCAAACAAAGCAATAGCTACTTTTAGTTTAAAAAAAATTAAAACAAGCTTAAAATAGCTTTAACTTTGTTTTAAGCAAATTAGCTTAGCTTTATATATAAAAATGTTTTCTAAAAGCAAAAAGTATTAAAATAGTTTAGCAAAAGCTTTAGTTCTTAAATAAACTAAACAAAATAAAGCACATTAAAAAAAAACAAAAAACGTTAATAAAAAAGCAAAAACAATAAAAAAAACAAGCTAAAGCAGCATAAGCTACTTTATTTAAGTTTAATTAAAAGTTTTTAAGCGTTTTTTTTAAGATTAACTTTTTTTTTTTAGTTTTAAGCAGTTAAAATATTAGCAGTAAAACTAACTTATAACTATTTTAATAGTTTTTAAGTATTTTTTAAGTTTTTAAATATTATTAGCATATAAATATTTTTTTTATTTAACAAAATACTTTAGGTTACTATTGTTCTAATAAAAATCTAGTATATTTTTAATTTTATAAACGTTCTAATTTATTTTTATTTCTAGTTATATTTTAATAAATATTTTAATAAGTGCTAGTTTTAATAAAAAAATATAAAAAATAAAGTAAATTTACATATTCTTTAATAATAATAGTTTATAGTTAGTAAGTAAAATAACTTCTTTAATTTTAAAAAAGCCAAGTTTTTTAAATTTTAATTTATTGCTTAGTTGTTTTATTTTAATTTAAAAAATATTAATGTTTACATTTTGTTTTTATTATAGCAAATAAACTTTGTTTTCTTTTTTAAAGGTTAATTCTTTAGTTTGTTTTTTGTTATAATATATTAACATTTATTGTTATAAAAATTAAAAGCATAATTATAGTTTAGCTTATAATGTTTTAATTTTTGTTATAATAGTTTTTATTTAAAGTACTATAGTTAAAATAACAAATGCTTTTATTAATGTTTTTTTTTGTTTTTTAATAGTTGCTTGCTGTTTATAAACAGCTTTATACAAAAATATATTTATATTTTTGTTTATTAATATATTATATAAAATTTATACTATTAATAATAATTTTATTTAATTATTTTATTAATAGTTAATATAACTTTATAAATATTGTTTTAATATTTAGTTTAGTTTTTTTATTTATTTATTTGTTTATAAGTAGTAAGCAATTAAAAACTTTAGTTTAATGCTAATAAGTTTAAAAAAGCTAGTTTTAAACTTAAAAATAAATAATTTATTTTAGTTTAAAATAATTTTTTTTAATAGCTTATGCTTATTTAAATATTAGCATATAAAAGCATATATAAGTTATTTAGCTATTATATTTCCTTTAAACAGTAAAAAATAAACATACTTAATAAGTTTATTAATAATAACTTATATTTTATTGTATTATATTTTTATAACTAAATTAGTTAATAAAAATAGTACTATAATAAAATCTTAAATAATAATATACTATGTTTATTTAAGTATTTATATAAATTATAGCAATTTATAAAGCTTATATTAAGCTGCTTTAGCTTTATTATAAATATTGCACTTTTTTATAATAAATTTAATTATGTTTTATAGTTTTAAAAAATTATACTTTTTTTATAATTGTTTAATTATTTTTGTTATTTTTTAATATTTATATAATAAATGTTTATAAAATTCCTTAATAAACTTATTTTGTAAAAATTTTAATAAATAAACTTTATATTTATATATTAGCTTATTATTTTTTAATTTTTTATGTTTTTATAGTTATGCTAACTTTTTTAAGTTATAAGCTTATTATAGCTATATATTTATAA
>MU401056.1:0-11293 GCA_022578965.1 Xylaria sp. FL1777 | reverse complement strand
TTAACTTATATAATATTATTTTATTAAACAATAAAAATATATTTTTATAACTATTTATATAATACTAATTAACTTTTATTATATTATTTATTATTAATAATAAATAAGTATTAAAAATTTAAGCAATTAAATTAAATTAATTATGTTTTAATTATTTTAATAAGTATAACTATAAAATTATTATATTTTATATAATAACTAAAATAATTTATAATATAATGCTTTTTTTATAACTAATTTAAATTATTAATATAATATTATTATAATAAAATATTATATATTAAATTAATTTAATTTGTTTAATTTTAAGCTTAAGCTTATATAATTTATTAAATTAATAATAATTTAAAATAGCACTAATAATAATTTATATAAAGTTATATTTTAATATATACTATTAGTTATATTTTAATTGCAGCAAAATATATTGCATAAAATATTAAATATAATTATTAAATAAATGCTTTAATATTATATTATTAGCTAGTTTATTTAGTTTATTAAGTTTTTTAATAAATTTTAAAAATTTTAAAACTATTAGTTTTTTTAAAAAGTAATTATTAATTAAGCTAAAGCTAAAATTATTAAAAGTTTATAATTTTATAATAAAATAAAAAAATAATACTAATTGTTAAAATAACTGGTTATTAGTTATAACTCCTATATATAGTACGTATAATAAGTTTTGCATAAAAACCACTCCGTGCGAAAGCTATTGCATAAACTGAAGTAATTTTAGTATTAGCTTAGCTTGTACGCTAGTAAAGTTCTCACACATAAAAAAGAACCTTTGCTTCGTACAAACTTTCTTTTCTTTTAAACATACAAAATATAAACAGCTTATAATATAAAAATTATTATACTTTATTTTAGCACATATATATTAAATATATAATTATATAAAGCTTATTTAATACTAATTAGTAGTTATATTTATATTTTTAACTTACTTGTAATAAACTATAAATTAGCTAAAGTAATAATAAAGTTATATAACATACTTTTATTTTAACTTGTTAAAAAAAGATTCGTTTTTTGTATTACGTTTGTTTTTTTTTTAACGTATAAATATATTGTTTAGTTTACTTTTTTTAATTAGCTAAAATAAGCATATATAAAAAAAAAAAAAAAAAGATTTAATTTATTTACGTATAAAAACTAAACTTTTAATTCGTTTGTTAATACTAAGAACGAAATAAAAAAAATAGCAAGCAATTTTACTACTTTTTTAATTATATTGCTATATAAACACTAAGCAATATATTAATTATACTGCTATACAAAAGCAAAACAGCAATTTATATAACCTAGATATAAAATTAAATATATTATATAATTTAGCTAAATTTACTATGTTTTAAAAAAACAAACAACTATTTATAACGCTTTTAAAATTAAAGCTAGTTATTTTTATATATAAAAACTTAGCTAAAAACGTTTTAATAAGCATATAATAAATAAACGTTTAAATTAATCTTAAAATATAGAGCTAAAAAATTAATTTTAGCTATATAACTAAAATTAAGCTAAATATTAAGCTAGCATTTTATTATGCTAACTATTTATATTTTTGTAAACTATTAAACCATTTTTAAGAAAAGTTTGCTAAAACTTTTAAAAAATAAACAAAAGATTATTTCTAGAAAATTTATTAAAGCATACAAAGCGCTTTGCTTAAAAACCTTAAATCGAAAAAAATCTATTTAACATTAAAAATAATTATAATTTAAAAGCTTATAAAAATAGCTTATAAAAACTTTATAATTAAGAAATTAAAAAAACTACTAAATATTTATTATATAATAATTATTTAACTATTAGTAATATTTTTAATACTAAACTAATAGCTAAATACTTTTTTATATAATAATTAAAACTTTTTAAACTATTTATATACTGAACTACTTTTTAAAAACCTAAGTTTTAATATATAATTTTAAATATAATAATATAAACATTAACTATAATTAATTTAGCTAAGTATTAAACACTAGAATTCTTTTAAGCTGTTTAATTTTTATATAATAAAAGCAAGCTATAAACTGATTTTTTAACTAGTATATAAATATCCTGTTTAACATTATTTATTATAAATACTAAAGCAAAAAACATATGTTTATATAACACTAAATCTAGCTATTAAAAGCACGTTTTTTAACTTATTTTTAATAAAGTTTATATAAAACAAATTTATACTTTTTAATAAATATATTACTTTTTAAAAAAGCTAAAACTTAAGCTAAAACTATATAAGCAAACTATATAATTTATTATATAATAAAGCTTATTTATTTATTACTGCTTGCTAACATATTAAAATTACAAAAAACTAATATTATGCTATATTTTTATATATTTTAAAAAGTTATATAAAAAACTTTTTTATTAACTACATTAGTTTAAACAAAACTTAAAGTAAAATATATTATATAATAAATATTTATTTTAACATTAATATAAACTATAGTTAGTATTAAGCTAACTAAACAACAGTTTTTTTTATATAAATAAAAAAAAAGAATTTAAACCTAGCTTTGCACGAAATATTTAAATTAATGCTTAATAAGCTTAAAAAAGTATAGCAAACGTTTAGCGCTAATTATTAAAACAAAATTTAACTAAATATAAACGTTATATAAGCATATTAAAGTGTATTAAAGTTAGCTATAGCATTAATTTTTTAAAAACTTACGTATAAAAGATTTTTTGCTAACTTATAAGTATACTTACGTATAGCATTAAATAGTACAGCAAAAACCTTTATATAAAAAAACAATAAGTTATACTTTATAAACTAAAAATATAATTATAGTTATAAAAAAAACTAACAACTTAAATTTATATTAAAGTTATTAAGTTAATTAACTAAATAGTTAAGCTACTTTTAAAGCTATAACTAAAAGAATTAAAACTTTTATATAAACAAAAAATGCTTTGTTTGCTAAAAAAAAAGCTATTAGTTAATATGCTATACTTCCTAAAAAAGAGCTTATGTAAAAAACATATTTTTTAATTCGCACAAAATAATTTATAGCTAAAAACTTATTTTAAAAAAATTTTCTTTATATATAATAAAATGTAAAAAATATTTAAAGTTAAACAATAGTACTAAAAATATTAATAAGAAATTTAGTAATTAAACTACTTAATATTTAATAAACAGCATATTTTTTTATTATATAATAAAAAAAAATATTTAAAATTATAAAACAATAGTGCTATATAATTAGTTTATATTAAGCAATTATTATTGTACGAACTATTAAAGTAAACTTTAAAATACTGTTATAAAATTAGCACAGGGGTAGCTTTTAAAGCAGCTTAATGCTTTTATATATACTTTATATTTTTTTTTTTGCTAGCTAGAGCTAAAGTTACGTAACGATTTACTTAGCTTACTAGGCTTACAATAATTTAAAGTTTATTAAGCTTACGGTAATTTAGTGCTTACTAAACTTGCAGTAATTTAAAAAAAGTTACTACTTTTTTTATTTTTTTTTTGTTTATATAATTATGCATTTTTTGTATTTAGTTATTTATTTAGTTTTAGTTTTTTAGCTATTAATTTTTTATAACTGCTAAGCACTAATATATTTATTACTTTTAATTTTTTAAGACTTTTATTAATGCATAATAGTAAAAATACTCTAAAAACTTCTTTAATGAACTACTATTAAGAATTTTATTATTATTTGCAAATTAAAACTTTAAAAGCGAACTTATTATATTAATATATAATAAGTTTATTATACTTTAATAGCTCTTTAATTAATAAAACTTAATATATAAAAACAAATATTAGTATAAAAAGTTAAATAACAAATAATTTATAAAATAAACTTTTAAAAATATACTAAAAAAATATTTAAAAAACAAAAATGCTAAATAGCATTATATAAGTAAACTTTACTTAATAACTAATAAAACTAGATTTAAGTTATATTACTAAAAATAAAAAGTTAAGAATTAAGTTTAAAGATTTTAAAAACTTTTAAAACTAGTAATATATTAAAACAATAAACTTTAATATTTTTATTAACTACTTTTATTAAAAAAAAAGCAGTAATAAAAAAAAAAAAGTTAAGCAGTAATAATAAAAAAAAATTAATGTTAATGCTAGTATTATAAAGCAAACTAGTTGCTTTAACTTAAAAAATAGCTTAAATATTAAGCGTTATAACTTTTAAACTAGCATAAATATTAGCTATAATAATTAAAGCAATAATAATATTTGCTATTATAACAATAAATTAAAGCTTTAAACAAATAATTATATTATAATTAATACTAATATTACTATTAGTAAACCTAATGCTTATTTTTATTACTGCTATATTAAAAGTAATAACTTAAAATAAAAAACTTAACTTTTTATTATTATTACTGCTTTTATTATTAAGATTATTTATAATATTAAAAATGCTAAACATTAAAAGTTTTAAACTTACTGCTTTAAAACTTTATAATAAATTTATAAATATAAAAGCTTTTTTAATTTATATTAAACTTTATTTAAAATAACACTTTACTATTATTACAAAAAAAAACTAAAAAGTAATAATTATTTTATAATTTTTATTAAAAAAAGTATTAAAATAGTTTTAATTTATTTTAAAAGATTTTTTAAAAGCTAATAAGTTAACTAACTTTAAGCTAAAAACAAAAAAAATTTTTAAAAACTACGTTAAGTTTAAAAATTAAATAAAAGCATTATTTAAAAATACTTAAAAAGCAAAACATATAAAAAAAGCATTTTACTGCTTAAAACAAACAAAAGTAGCAATAAATTATGCTATAAAATTTAAACAATTAATAGCAATTTTAAAATTACTTAAGCTTGCATTATTTTATTTATTTTATAGTAAACTTAAAACTTAAGTTTAAAACAAACTATATAAAATAAATAAACTTATAAAAATTAATACGTATATTAATATAGCTATTATAATTAATTAATAATTATTTAATTAGTATTTTAAAACTAAAAAAACTAAAAAAAACAAAAAAAAAATATTTAAAAAAATATTAAACAAAAGTTCAAGCAAATTAGTAAAGTTTAAAAACAATAATTTTAAAATATGTCTAAAGTTAAATATTATAACTGTAAAAAAAAAAAATACTTTTAAAAATAATGCTAATTTAAAAAAAAAAACAGAAAAAAAAGCTATAAAAAAAAAAGATTTTTTAACTTAAAAAAAAAGTATAAATTATAAAAGTTTAAAACAATAAAAAACAACAAAGCAATTTAAAAAATATGTTTTTAAAGCAAAAATATAAAATTGCTATTTTAAATTAAAACAAAAGTGCTATACTAAACAAATTTAAATGTTTTATTTATACAAATTAAAATAAATAAGCATATAAATATTATTTAAAAGCTTTATAGTTATTAAAACAAATTACAAAAAAATATATTTATTATATAAACAATTAAAATTATTTAATATATAACTTAAAAAAATAGTTTAATTAAAAATAATAAATAACAAAAAATAATAAGTTAACATAATTAGTAAACTTATAAAACTATAAAAATTTTAAACTATTAAAGCTTAAAATATAGCTTAAAAAAAAATTATATTTAAAAAAATAAAACTATAATTATAAATAGTATAATTATTAAACTAATTATAAACTACTAAAACATTTAGTTGCTAAATAAACTTAAAGAAATAAAACTTATAAAACTTTAAAGCAAAAATAAATAAAATTAAAAGCTATAAAAAATACTACAAAAAAAAAACTAATAAAAATAAATAAAATATTTTTATAGTTTAAACTGCTTTAAATATAATAAAACAAAAAAGCATTAATAATTAGTGCAAAAACTAATATATTTTAAAAACTAAAGCTAGCAATTTAACTAATTGCTAAAAATTACTATTATAATAAAACTATAATAAAAAACAATAATAATATTTTACGTTTAAAAAATTTAAAATATAATAAAGTATTATAAAATTATTATGTAATATATTATTACTACTAATATTTATTTAATAAACTAAAAAATAATTAGTTTTTTAAACAAATTGCAAAAATAAAAATATAAAACTTTTATAAATTAAAATAGTTAGTTATAATTATAATTTATTACAAAAATTTATAAAGATTTATAACATTTAAAAAAAATTCTAACTATACTTATAATATTATTTTAAAGAAATATAAAAATAACTACTATAAATATTATTAGCTAATTAAAGCATAATTGTACTAAAAAATAGTTGCTAAAAGTAAAAAAGCTTAAAAACTGCAATTTAAAGCTTAACTAAAAGCAAAAACAAAATAAAGCGCAATAATATTTAAAGTATAAAATAAAACAAGCATTTAAACATTTTATAAAAAAAAATTAAAAAATAAAATAAGCATTTGTTAAAAAAGCAGCAAATAGCTAAAAAAACTAAAGCTTTATATAAAGTTTAATATAATAACTAATAAAACTAATTTAAAGTTAAACTTATATATTAAAAAAAAAAATATAATATTTTAATTAACTTAAAAGTATAAGCTAACATAATTTTACTTAAAGTAATAAAATAAAATAAAATTTTTTAAAAATATAAGCAAAAATCCTAAAAAATTAAAAGATTTAATAGAAGTACTTTTAGCTATAATAATAGTTATATATTTAAAAAAACTAAACTTTTTAATATATTTATATAAAAATATAAAAAATAAATTATATTAAATATTATTAATATATTTAATTACGATATTATTTTAAGAATACTATAGCTAAAAACTAGCAATTTTTTAATTTAATAAAAAGCAAAAACTATTAATTAAAAAAATAAAAAATAAAGCAAGAAAATTAAAAAAATTGCAAAAAAAATTCTAAACAAAATATTAAAAGTATATTATAAATTTTATAAACTATTTAAAAAAAAAAAAAAAAAGAACTTTTTAAATATAGCTTATAAAATTATTATATTTTTATTAAAAAAAAATGTTAATTAAAGCTTTATTAAGTATACTATATAAGCTTAAACAAAACAAATGCTTTATAAAAATATATTTAAAAAAATTTAGCAAAAAGATTTCTAAAAAAATTTTAGTTATTTGCTAAATATTTTATAGTACTAATACTTAAAATAAAAAATAAAAAATAACTAATTAATAAAAAAAAAAAATTAATATAGCAAATAATAATTAATTACTAACTATTAAACGTAATTATTATTACAAATAAATATTTTTTTATTTTATTAATAACTATAAAAAAAAACATTAGCTAAGCAAAATAGTTTATAGCAGTTAATATTTTAAATAAATATTATGCTATTAAAATAACTAAAATAAAAAAATAAAAAACTGCTATATAAACAGTATATAAACTATATAAGTATATAGTTATGCTATAAAAACTATAAAACATATTAGCTAGCTTTTAATACATAATAATAATAATTTTACGGAAGTTTTTAAATAAATTTATATTTATTTATTTAAATAATATTTTAATTTACTTTAAAACACTAAAAAAACATAAAAAATATATAATTTAAGTATTAAAAATACTTAAATAAGCAAAATTATAACTTAACACAAAAAAATATATATAGCATATATAAAAAATCGACTTTTTAAGATTTATAATTACTTTAAAACAAATATAAATTTAACAATTAAAAATTAATATAATATAAAACTAGAAAATATTTAACTTAGCTACTATTATAAATATATAATAAGCATTAAAATTTTTAAACTATATTTAAATGTTAATTTAAAACTTTAAAAAAATAGCATTTTATTATTACAAAATTAGCACAAGAGTAGCTTTTAAAGCGGCTTAATGCCTTTATATATACTTTGCACCTCTTTTTGTACTAATTAAAGCTAAAGTCACGTAATAACTCATTTAGCTTACTAAGCTTATAGTAATTTAAAGCTTACTAAGCTTACAGTAATTTAAAGCTTACTAAGCTTACAGTAATTTAGTGCTTATTAAACTTGCAGTAATTTAAAAGAAATTATTACTTTTTTTACTTTTTTTTTGTTTATATAATTATATATTTTCTATATTTAGTTATTTACTTAGTTTTAGTTTTTTAGCTATTAATTTTTTTATAACTATTAAGCATTAATATATTTATTACTTTTAATTCTTTAAAACTTTTATTAATGCATAGTAATAAAAGTACTTTAAAAACCTTTTTAACGGATTACCATTAAAAATCCTATTATTATTTGCAAATTAAAACCTTAAAAGCAAACCTGTTATATTAATATATAATAAGTTTATTATACTTTAATAGCTTTTTAATTAATAAAACTTAATATATAAAAACAAATATTAGTATAAAGAGTTAAATAATAAACAATTTACAAAATAAACTTTTAAAAATATACTAAAAAAATATTTAAAAAACAAAAATGCTAAATAGTATTATATAAATAAACTTTACTTAATAACTAATAAACTAAATTTAAGTTATGCTATTAAAAACAAAAAGTTAAAAATTAAGTTTAAAGATTTTAAGGACCTTTAAAACTAGTAACGTACTAAAATAATAAACTTTAGTACTTTTATTAGCTATTTTTATTAAAAAAAAAGCAGTAGTAAAAAAGAAAAAATTAAGCAGTAGCAATAAAAAAAAATTAATGCTAATGCTAGCACTACAAAACAAACTAGTTGCTTTAACTTAAAAAATAGCTTAAATATTAAGCGTTATAACTTTTAAACTAGCGTAAATATTAGCTATAGTAATTAAAGCAGCAATAATAACTATTATTATAATAATAAATTAAAGCTTTAAACAAATAATTATATTATAACTAATGCTAATATTATTACTAGTAAACTTAACGCTTATTTTTATTATTACTATACTTAAAGTAATAATTTAAAATAAAAAACTTAATTTTTTATTATTATTATTGCTTTTACTATTAAGATTATTTATAATATTAAAAATACTAAACATTAAAAGTTTTAAACTTACTGCTTTAAAGCTTTATAATAAATTTATAAATATAAAAGCTTTTTTAATTTATGCTAAACTTTATTTAAAATAGCACTTTATTATTATTATAAAAAAGAACTAAAAAATAATAACTATTTTATAATTTTTGTTAAAAAAAGTACTAAAATAGTTTTAACTTATTTTAAAAGATTTTTTAAAAGCTAACAAGTTAATTAATTTTAAGCTAAAAACAAAAAAGATTTTTAAAAATTACGTTAAGTTTAAAAATTAAATAAAAGCACTGTTTAAAAACTTCTAAAAGGCAAAATATGCAAAAAAAGCACTTTATTGCTTAAAACAAATAAAAGTAGTAGCAAATTATGCTATAAAATTTAAACAATTAATAATAATCTTAAGATTACTTAAGCTTATATTATTTTACTTATTTTATAGTAAACTTAAAACTTAAGTTTAAAACAAACTATATAAAATAAATAAACTAACAAAAATTAATATATATATTAATATAGCTATTATAATTAATTAATAATTATTTAATTAATATTTTAAAACTAAAAAAACTAAAAAAAACAAAAAAAAAATACTTAAAAAAGTATTAAATAAAAATTTAAGCAAATTAGTAAAGTTTAAAAACAATAATCTTAAAATATGTTTAAAGTTAAATGTTATAACTATAGAAAAAAAAAACACTTTTAAAAATAATGCTAATTTAAAAAAAAAAACAGAAAAAAAAGCTATAAAAAAAGAAAGATTTTTTAACTTAAAAAAAAAGTACAAGTTATAAAAGTTTAAAACAACAAAAAACAATAAAGCAATTTAAAAAATATGTTTTTAAAGCAAAAATATAAAGTTGCTGTTTTAAATTAAAACAAAAGTGCTATACTAAATAAATCTAAATGCTTTATTTATATAAATTAAAATAAACAAGCATACAAATATTATTTAAAAGCTTTATAGTTATTAAAACAAATTACAAAAAGATATATTTACTATATAAACAATTAAAGTTATTTAGTATATAACTTAAAAAAATAGTTTAACTAAAAATAGCAAACAATAAAAAGTAATAAATTAACGCAGTTAGTAAACTTATAAAACTATAAAAACTTTAAACTATTAAAGCTTAAAATATAGCTTAAAAAAAAGTTATATTTAAAAAAACAAAATTATAACTATAAATAGTATAATTACTAAATTAATTATAAACTATTAAAACATTTAGTTATTAAGTAAACCTAAAAAAACAGAACTTATAAAATTTTAAAACAAAAATAAATAAAATTAAAAGCTATAAAAAACACTATAAAAAAAAAACTAATAAAAATAAACAAAGTATTTTTATAGCTTAAACTGCTTTAAATGCAACAAAATAAAAAAGCACTAATAGTTAATATAAAAACTAATATGTTTTAAAAACTAAAGCTAATAATTTAACTAATTGCTAAAAATTATTACTATAATAAAACTATAATAAAAAACAATAATAATATTTTATGCTTAAAAAATTTAAAATATAATAAAGTATTATAAAATTGCTATATAATATATTATTATTATTAATACTTATTTAATAAATTAAAAAATAATTAGTTTTTTAAACAAATTACAAAAACAAAAATATAAAACTTTTATAAATTAAAGTAATTAATTATAATTATAGTTTACTATAAAGATTTATAAAGATTTATAACATTTAAAAAGAATTTTAATTATACTTATAATATTATTTTAAAAAAATGTAAAAATAACTACTATAAATATTATTAGCTAATTAAAGCATAATTATATTAAAAAATAGTTATTAAAAGCAAAAAAGCTTAAAAACTGCAATTTAAAGCTTAACTAAAAGCAAAAACAAAATAAAGCGCAATAATATCTAAAGTGCAAAATAAAATAAACATTTAAACATTTAACAAAAAAAAGTCAAAAAACAAAATAAATATTCGCTAAAAAAGCAGCAAGTAGCTAAAAAAACTAAAGCTTTACGTAAAGTTTAATGTAATAACTAAAAAAACTAATTTAAAGTTAAACTTATATATTAAAAAAAAAAGTATAATACTTTAATTAACTTAAAAACATAAGCTAATATAATTTTATTTAAAGTAGCAAAATAAAATAAAATTTTTTAAAAATATAAGCAAAAATTTTAAAGAATTAAAAGATTTAATAAAAGCATTTTTAGCTATAATAACAGTTATATACTTAAAAAAACCAAACTTTTTAATATATTTATATAAAAATATAAAAAATAAATTATATTAAATATTACTAATATATTTAATTATAATATTATTTTAGAAATATTATAGCTAAAAACTAGCAATCTTTTAATTTAATAAAAAGCAAAAACTATTAATTAAAAA
>MU401055.1:0-11341 GCA_022578965.1 Xylaria sp. FL1777 | reverse complement strand
AATTTATTTATGCTTTAATTAATTAGCTTAATATATTTTTTATTGTTTATTTTATAAAAAAAAGTACTATTATAAAAAATTACTAATAATTAAGTTTTTTAATTAGCAAAATATAATATAATATAGCATACTTAATCTTTAAAACTATTGTTTTTATAAATAGCAAAAAAAAGTTTATTGCTATACATTATTTTTTAATAATATAGCTTTAAAAATTAAAGTTTACTTTAATTAAAATAAAGCATTTTATTTAAAAATATAATGTAAATATATGTTTTAATAACTAATAGCAATTATATAACAAGTTTATAAAGCTAGACTTTTTTTATTAAATTATGCTTGCTATTATAGCTTTTAAAATAAAAATAAATATTTATAACATAACATATATTATTTAGTTTAGTTTTATTGCTTTTAAAAACCTTTTAAACTTATTGCAAAAGTTTAGCTAAGCTATTTAAAATAGTATAATATAAAAAACAGCATTTTTTTTTGTTTTTTATTAGTATTTTAATTTATTAAAAGCGCAAAAAGTTAAGCTTTTTAAACTAAAGCGTAAAAAAAAGCTACTAAAAAACAATCGAAATAATTTATACTTTATAATAAATATAAGTAATAGTGCGTTAAAAAGCTTAACGTTTAGCTATATATAGTTTGTGCTATTAAACTACTAATTAATTATAATTAATAAGCTTAAAAATAAAAATAGTTTAATAATTAATTTTAAACTAAAATAGTTTAAGCTAGTTAAGCTTGCTAAATAAACTAAAGCTAAACTAAAGTTTAAAAATAAACTATAAGCTATTTAGCTAAATATATATAAGTTTATAAATACGAAATGCTTTAAAAAGTATACTTTATAGTTTTTATAGTAGCTAAATAATAAAAATATTAAAAAGCAAAAAAATATATAATAAAAAGTGTGCTATAACTTATGTTATTATAACTTTAGCTAACTATTAAAATTATTGCTAAAAATATGCTAGCAGTTTGCGCTTTAAAAAAAGATTATTTTTTAGTTTTTATAGCAAAAGCTTTAGAAATTTTACATAAAACACTTTGCAAATTTATACTAATACTTAAACTTTGTTATTAATAGTATAGCAAAATATTTTATGCTAAAAAAAGTTTAATAGTATATTGCTGCTATATTTAATAAAATAATTAATATAAATATTATGTTTTTTTTAGTTTATAATGCTATAAAAATATTTAAATAAAATAAATAAAAAAAATATAGCTATATTTTATATGCTAAGCTTTTTATAATATATTAGCATGCTTTTAATAAGTATGCTAAGCATTTTGCAAACAAAGCACAAATTAAAAATATTACTAAAAATATACTTTGTTTAACCTTAAAATTAATACTAAAAATGTAAACAAAGCAGCAGTTAAATATTTGTTAAACGCTTAATATATAGTTAAGCTAATTAGCTTTACGCTTAGTAGTAGCTATAACTTTTGTTTTATTGTTTTTAGCAAAACTAACTATAGTTATATTATTTTTAAGTGCTTTTTTTATATATATAAATATATTGCTAGCTATAGATTTACTAATATAATTTAAACTACTAAAGCATAATAAAGAATTGTTAGCAAATAGTAGTTTTAAAAAGCTAAAAAAAAGCAAAGAAAATAAAACATATATAATATTCTACGTTAATTTATATTTAGCTATAGTTTTTTAGTTTTTCTTTTTTTTTTTTTGCTTTTTTATAATTAAAAGTATATAGCTACTATTCTTTATTACTTTTAATAAATAGCTTATTTTTATTAGCTAAACTTAATATGTTTTGCTATATTAAAACTTTAGTTAGTTAAACAACCTTAGTGTTAAACTTATTAATTTTAGTATTAGCAAGTTATTGCTTTTTTTTATTAATAAATCTAGCGTATTAAAAAAATTATATAACGTAGTATAGCTATTAATATGTTTTTTAGTATTGCTATTAATATATATTTTATAAGCATATTTAATAACATTTTAGTTAATAAAAAAAAAAGTATGCTGCTTATTTTAATATGTTTAAAAGAACTATTTTATATTACTATAAATTAAAACAGTATAAAAGCTTATAATAGCTAATTAATTAAATATAATAAAAATATTTTGCGTAAAGTTTTTGTTATTTTTTATATTAATTATAAAAGTACTATTAATATGCTTTAAAGCTAAATTAATAGCTTTTTATTTGCTTTTAGCTATAATATACTAAATAAAGCTTAACTGCAGTATTTTTGTTGCAAGTTCTAGTTTTATAACATTAAAATAAAATAATTAAGCAAAATATAACATTTTTAGTTTATAGTTATTAAACTTTTCTTTATAAAAAAAAATAAAAAAGTAAAAAATAATTTAATGTAATACTTTATAATTGCTAAGCTAAACTGCTATAGTTATTATAAGTAAATATTTTATAATACTTATGTATTAATAATAGCTTTAGAACTTAATGTTAATTAATTTGCTTTTGTTTTAAGTATATTTTTTTGTTTAACTTGCATATTTTAACTATTAAAACTATAAAGCTGCAATTTTTTGCTTAAATAATATAAAATTTATGCTTTTTAATGTTGTTTAAATATAGTTTAGTTAGACTTTATTAAAGAATAATATACTAAATTTAACTAAGTTATAAATTAAAAACGCTAAAATATAAGCATAAAACCTATTATATAGTAATAGTAAGGCTTAATAATACTAAACTTTATTTTTTTTAATATGCTGCTTGCAGTTAAAAAATTATACGTTATGTTTTACAAAAAGATTTTAAAAAGTCTAAAAAATTAATTAAATAAAATTTAGCGCAATATAAAAAAAAGCTAGTATAAAAAGCATTTATTATTTATAGTTATATATATTGCTTGCTTTTATTTAAATAGCTATTATAGCTTAAATAAAAAATGTAGTTTTTTAATCTTTATGTATTATTATAAATTGTTTATTATAGTTTTAATAATTTAAAATAGTGCAAAATAAAGTATTGTAAACTTAATATACTTTAGATATTTTTTTTTCGTTTTTATAAATAGCAAGAGTTTATAGAATATAGCTAACGTTATTTTGCAGTTATACAATATTTAAAAATAAAACAAACTTTTTTAAATATAATAATTTAAATAAAGAACAAATAGCATAAACTAATAAATAATTAATTGCTTTATTTATACAAGCTAAAGTTAGCATTAAATAAAAAAAAAGCTATTTTTTTTTAAAAGAAATAGTAGTATATTATTATAACTATATAAATAAGCTAAGCATGTTTAAACTAATAACTATAAAACAATTAATTAAATTTTGCATAATATTTTTATAACTTATATTAAAATTTTAAATACTATTTTTAAAGTTAAAATTATTATATATAAATATAACACTTAAGTTATAAGTAATACGCTTTAAGTTAAGCTATATATTTATTAATTTAAGTATTAAAACATTAGCTAATTAGCTATTATATATGCAACTTTGTTTAGCTATTTTATTTAGCTATTTTAAAACAAACTTATAGCTAATATATACTTTAAATTAAACAAAAGTATTAATTACTTAAGTTTATGTTTTATTACTATAAAAATAAATGCTAATAAATTGCTATAAAAAATTGTTTATTAAAGATATATATGCATTTAATAATAAAACTATAATTATATATGCTTTAATAATATAAAAAAATAGCATATTAGCTTTAGTTGCATTATAAAATTTATGCTTAGTTTGCTAATTCGTAAGAATACTTAAAAAAAAGGCAGCAAAACGTAAAAATGCGTTTTAAATTTAAAACTAAAAAAAACAAAATAACCTTTTGATTTATTATGTATTATAAACATTTTTAACTTAGTAAAGCTTTTTATTAAAAGCTTTAAATGCTTTAAAATTAAATTTAGTAAAGGCTAGTTGTTTAAATAAAATAAAAAGCTTGTTTTGAAATGCAAAAATGTTAGCAATATTATAACTTATATTGTTTTTTTTGAATTTTATTTAAATACTAGCTTTTTAGAAACGCTGTTAAATTTCGGGGTTTTTTAATACGTTAACTATTTTACGCATTTATAGCTTTAACTAATTATTAATTGCAGTTTGCAATAAAAGCTATTCCTTTAAAAACCAACAAAAATTATAGCTTTAATTACAATTGCAATGCTAGTATTTTTATATGTTTGTTATAACTTATTGTTAGCATACAAAATTAAATTTTTTATTTAAGTTATTGCTTTTATAATTAGAATTATTTTTAAAGTTAAAAGCAATAGAAGTAATATTAAAAAAGTTAGTTAATTTGGATATAAGAAGTGGCATAAATGCTAGTATAGTAAACTATACAAGCAAACGAAGTAATTACAAAGAAAACAATAATAAAAAAAATAATATTTTAGTTAAAAAATCTATAGTATGCAATACAACAAGAACTAGGCGTTAGAAAAATACGAAAAAAATATAACTATATGCAAAATATAATAATTAATTAATTAGGTATAACTTTAAACAAATTTAAAGTTGCTGCGTAAATAAATTACAGTTTGTTGTTTTTTAAATAAAGACGTAAGCAGAAAAATTAACATAGTTGCCTTAGACTAAAATTCCAAGTTTATGTTAAAGAAAGTAAAAAGAGTTATAATTAGTAAAAAGGTAATATAGCTAAAAAAGTACAAACGTAAAAATTATTCTGGTTTAAGGCACCTAAAATAAGTACTAATATTAACTAGTATTTTTTTCTCTGAATTAATACTAAATTAGTACAAACTAATATTAATTAGTTCGAACTAATTTAGTACTAATATTAATTTAGTACTTAAAAATCCGGACTAATACTAAAACTAATTTAGTCCGAACTAAATTAGTCCTTATATTAAGTATTAAAATAACAACCCTAATTATAGCAATAATTATAATTATAATTATGCTTATAATTGCAATTATAACTTTAGTTATAATTATAGTTTTAGCTATAGTTGCTATAATAGCTTTTGTTATAATTACGGCTTTAATTATAATTATAGTTATAGTTATAACTTTAGTTATAGCTTTTTTTATAGCTTTAATTATTGCAGTAATAGTTATTACTATTATAACGTTTATTTTTGCAATAATTAAAGCAACAATTAAAGTAATTGTTTTTATAGTTAAATTAACTAAAAGTGTTAAACTTTAAAGAATGTTTTACTTTAAGCTTTATGTTTAAATGTTAATGTTTAGCTTTTTGTTTTAAGCTATATTTTAGCTTTTTCCATTTTTTTTGTGTAGTTTTTAAAGGTTTTCTTTTTTTTAAGTAGTTTAATATAATTTATAATATTGTTGTTTTATTAATTACAGATGTTTTTTATAACTTTAATTTAGTTTAAGTTATTTATAGCAAAAGTATAGTTTATATAAATATATTATAGCTTGTGCTAAATAAAATAAAAAATAGCATTTTAGTTTTTAGTTATGTTTTAAAAAATAAGTTGTTTTTTTTTTTTTTTTTTTTTTTTTTTAAGAATTTTTTTATAGTTTTACTAATGTGTATTTTAAAGCGTTTTTTTAAGCTTTTTAAAAGCAATTTTAGTTTAGCTAATTATAATAGCTTTTATTAAAGCGCTATAATTTTATTATTTTACTACAAAAGTGCTAAGCTAGTTAATAAATAATTAAATAACTTTATAATTTATGCTTTATTAAAGTTTTTTTTCTTTAAGCAGCGCTTTAATATAATTGCTAAAAAAATATATATTAGTATATATACTGTTTTTGCTACCTGTAGCACACTAAGAAAGCAAACAAATTTTTAACTAGGCTACCAGTTATTGTACGACCTGAAAAAAGCACGTAAAATAGCTAAATAAGTTTTAAATATAGAGAAACTTAGCTATTATAACGTAGCTAAAGAACTAATTAGGTTGTAAGCAGCTATAAAAACATAAAAACAAAAGCTTTTAAATATAAAGCAAAAGCAGTTAAGCATTAATACTAGTTTTTTTTTAAGCTAAAAAAAGTTTATTATAATTATAAAACAAAAGCTAAAGCATTTGTTATAAAGTTGTTTGCTACTTATAGTTTTAAAAAGGCTGCTTATTATAAGTTTATGTTTATAAATTCTAAAATAAAGCATAATATAATAAAATATTAAAAACAGCAATATAAAATTATAAATATAAAACTACAAAAGTTAAAAAGCATACATTATAAAAAAATAAAGCAATTAAGCAACTTTATTAAGCATTAAACACCGAAATTTTATTAAAACTTTTAGCTACTAAATATATAATAATGCTAACTTTTAAAGGTTATATAAACACTTTTTAACTGGCTTATTTATATAGAACTTTTAGCTTTTTTATTTGCTGCAGCTTTTTTTGCTTTTTTAATTGCAACTTAAAGTTATATACTAGCTATAAGTATAGCTTAAATATTTTTATTAGTATAAAAATAACGCGTAGTTATATAAGCTTTAATAAACGATCGAAATTCTTTATTAATTCTTTTAAACTAAAAAATTATTAGCAATACTTAAGATTAAAAAAACTTTAACAGTTAAAATAAGCATAAAGTAAAGCTTAAAAACGTATAAATATTAATACAATTAAAAGTATTTATAGAACTATAACTGCTATTTTTAGTGCTTACTTTGCTTTTTTTGCATTGTAAGTATTTAATAGATTTGCTAGTAATATTATAAGCATAAAAATTATTAATGTTTTTATATAGTTAGCATAAAAAAAACAGCAATAAGAGGTATATAATATATTATTATAATATAAGCAATATAATAGTAATATAGCTTAAGCATTTTAGTATGCTTAATAAATATAAATTTTAAAGCTATTAATAATACTTTAGCGTAAAGTACTAAAGTACTTATTTTTATTTTAAAAATTAATGTTATAGCAAAAAAGCATAATAATAAGCAGTTATAAAAGCTTAAATTATATAATAGCAAGCTATTAGCTATTTTATTTAATATTATAAATTAAATAACTAATAAAAACTATAGCAAAATAACTTATAACCCTAAATATATAAGCTTAATATTAGTTAGCATATATACTTAAGCTAAGCTAGCTATAAATATATACTGTAAAAAGCATAATAATTATAGCAAAGTAGATTTTTGTATAACTATAACGCATTAATAACTAATTATATTATAAACTAAGCATTTTAAGATATTAAAGCAAACGTAAGCTAAACATATAATAGTAATAATAATAAAAGTAGTAAAATTAATAGTTAAAAAAGAAAAAAATTAATATAAATAGCTAAATAAAATAACTTATTATTTATTGCTACTTTATATTACTTAATATATAAGCTACTTATAAGCTATATTTATTTAATAAGCTTACTATAAAAAGCATAAAAGCAGCTTAAAAAATAAATATGCAAAAAGCAAACTAAAAAATAATAAGCAATTAACTTTGCTTATAACTTAGTTATAATTTAGTTATAAAAAGATTAGTGCAGCAAAAAGCTAATAGCAATACTAAAGCAAGTAAATTATAATATACTAGCAATACAATAAAAAAAAGTTTAAAAAAAAACTAAAAAAAAAAAGCAGTATATTTAGCTAAATAAGTACTAAAACTAAAAAAACTGCTATAAGTAACACAAAGCAAGCAGCAATACTAAAGCAAACAAACTATAAAGCAAAAAAAATACAAAAAAAAAAGAATTACAAAGTAACTATGTAAAAGTGCATACATTTAATTAACAGCATAATGCAAGTAAGCAAATAACCTAAAAGCAAAGAAATAAAAAGCAAAGCATTTAATAAAATCGTAGCAAAACTAGTACAACTTAAGAATAAATACAAAATGTTTTTACTTAGCTACTAGGAAAAAAATAAGCTATTTACAGCTTGCTTTTAACCTATAAGCACAGTTTTTACCTATATATATAAAAGATAAAAACTAGCATAGCTAGTAGGCCGTTAGCCCAAGTAATACAATATATATAATGTTTTTGCTATTAGCTATAACTTTATAATTATTAAGGTTGTTTTACTTAAAGTTAAATATACTAATGTTTTTCCGTTTAATTTTAATAGATTTTTTTTTAATATAAGTAGATTTTAAAGTATTGCTATAATTATTACTACAATAGTTTAATAAAAAACAAAAAAGAAAAAATTTGTTATTATTGCTATTATTAAGGTTAATAATTTAGTCCTTAGTATAAAGACTAAATTAGTCCAAACTAAGGACTAATTAGTTTTTAATCACTAAAAAAAAAAACTAGTTAGTCTTTAGTTTAAACTAACTAGTTTTTAATTACTGGAAAAAAAAACTAGTTAGTCTTTAGTTTAAACTAACTAGTTTTTAATCACCTCGAAAAAAAACTAATTAGTCTTTAGTCCAAATTAACTAGTTTTTGATTTTTTAATAAAAACCTACTTAATATATAATAATAATTAATAATAGAATTAAATAAATATCTATTTATATAAAGAATATTATTTATTATTATTATTAATAACTTGTTGTGCTGCTTTATAGCGCAGTTCTTTTATTTGTATACTTATAAGTAAAACTATATAAAAAGCTAAATAAAAACTTTATATAATAATGTTTACATTGCTACTTTAAAGTTTTTTTATTTTATAAGAACTAGTTTTTATTAATTAGCTTGCTAAACAAAGTATTAGTTCAGGAAAAAAAATACTAAGCTAGTACGGATTAATACTAAGCTAGTATAATATTAAGCTAGTTCGGACTAGCCTAATATTAGTATTAGTATATACTAAGCTAATACGGACTAATTACTAACCCTAATGCAATACTTATATTTATATTTTTATTATATAATTTAGCTTAAATTTACTTTAATTAATTAGTTAGCTTATTTAATTATTTTATTTTATTTTAATTTTTTTTATTAAAATATAACTATTTTTAGTTTATTTTAATATTTATAAATATAAAGTTTTTTATATTTATTAGCATTTTTTAAATAAAGTTAATATTATTATTTTTTGCTTATTTAGTTTTATAAGTTTTTTTTTTATTTTTTTTGCTATGTTTAAAAGTAGCTTAAGTTTTAGCGCTTATAAAAATATTATAGCTTTATTAAAACTAGTTTTAGCTTTTTTATATATTTAAATATATAAGCAAAAGCTTTTAAAAATACTTAGCGTTTTTTTTTATAAAAGTACTTATAAAAAGTTTATACTTTTTTTTTTTAGAATTATTAAGCTTAGCTAAGTTTTATATTTAGCTTACTATACTTATAAAAAAAAATATTTGTAAAAGTATTTATAGTAAAATAACTTTGCACTTTTAAAATATTTTTATATTGTTTATAATAAAACTTTTTTAATATAAGCATTAGTTCTTTTTGCTAAAAATTTTTTTTGCGCTTTAAAGTAAAAAGTAATAAAAAAACAAAATAATTAACTTTTAGTTTTTTTTTTAGCGTATTTTTTTTTGCTTTATATATTTTTAATGCTTAATAATAAAAAAGCTAACTTATTAAATTTAAAAAAAGTTACTTTTAATGCTTGCAGAAATTTATAAAGCTTAATGTTTATTATAAATAATAAACATAAATCTTTTTATAACTTAAAACTAAAGTATTTTTTAAAGTTTTTTTTTAAAAAGTAAATAAACTATTTATAACTTTTTTAATTATTAATACTTTTTTTTAAATATTAACTTATTAAATTATAAAATATATAATATAAATATAAAGCTTTAATAAATTTATATATATAATTATTATATTAGCAAAAGTAAAAAAGTATAAAATAGCTTAATATAACTTTTATATTAAAATATTTTATTGATTAATATTTTTATAACTTTTAAAAAACTTATTTATTATTTTTATTAATAATATGCTTAAAATTTAAAATATATATTACTTTTAAAACAGTATTAATAAAAATAATAATTTAATAATTATTTAAGCAATATTTTATTATAAAATACTTTATTTAAAGAGTTTTAGCAATTATTATAGCTTATTTTATGTTTTATTAGTTTATAAAAAGATTTTTTATAAATTAAGTATACTTAAGTTTAATATTTATTTTTTAAGTTTTAGCTTTTTTATATATATATAACTAAAGCAATATATTTAATAAAACTTTTATTTTGCGTTTATTTAGTTATTTTTTAGCGTTTAGCTTTATAAAAACGTTTATAATATAAATAGCTTTAATTTTTTAATTTAATATATTTATTTTATAAAAGTTTTTATAGTAGCTAAAAATAATAAGCTTTTTTTAATAATTTAAATATTTTGTTTATATTAGTAAGTTTTTTTAGCAGCTATTTATTGTTTTAAAAAAAAGTTTTTAATTATTACTGCTTATTATTTTTATATATTATGTTTAAAACTTTATTTAGCAAAAAATATTAAGCTAATTTTTAATTATTATAAAGCTTTAGTTTATTAAAATGTTTTAAGTTATTATTTTTTTAATAATTATTTAAAGCTTTTTTTATTAGTAGTTTTTTTAAGAATTTTATAAATAATAATTATAAAATATTTAATTTTTATGTTATAAGTTTTTATTTTTTATATAGTTTTAATTTTATTGCTAAAACTATTAAAAATTTTATAAATTTAACGTTAAACTTATTAAAGCAAAAGTTATTATTATTGCAATATTTTTTAATTTTAAATAAATATTATATTAATATTATAAAACTTTTTATAGCTATAAATTTTAATATTTAGTTTATAGCTTATAAAAATGCTTTTAAATATTTATTTTTTAGTTTAATTATATAAAATAACGTTTTATTTATGTTTATTAAGCAGTTTTATATAGCAAAGTATATTATAAAAGCTTTTTTTTAAAAATTAAGCGCTTTTTTATTAAATAATAAATTAAAAGCATAAAGAATTTCTATTAAAATTACATATAATATAAACTATTAATATTTTAATACTTTTTTATTATAATATTTTTTATATATTATATATATTGCTTTTTTTTATATTTATTAAACTAAATTTAAAAATAAGTTTTAATAAGTTTTACTATTTTTAAAAAATAAATAACTAAAGTAATCTTTTAGTATTATTATTTTTTTTTTTTTTAGGTTTTTAAAAAATAAACTTTTTATAGTAGTTATTTTTTTTTTATAAAATAAAATCTTAAAATAAACTTTAAAAAAACGTTAATTAAAAAACGCAATATATTTTTTAGCTAAACATTTTTTGCATTTAGTTTATTAATTTATAAAAAAAGCTAGCAAATTAAATATTTTTTATATTTTAAACTTTTAATAATTATTAACTTTTTTTTAAAGTTATTTTTAAAAAGCTTTTAGTTTTTAAAAAAAAGCTTTTTATAAGTAGTAATAAAGTTTATATATATATGCTTATTTTTTTTGCTTTTTATTTTTATTTTAT
>MU401054.1:0-11354 GCA_022578965.1 Xylaria sp. FL1777 | reverse complement strand
GTTTTTTATATAATAGTTTTAATATTTAATAATTTATAGTTTTTTTAAAGTATTTTTATATTATTTAATAATTATAATATAATACTTTTTGCTAGTTATATTAATAAATAAACGCTTTATTAACTATATTAAAAAGCTTTTTTTAAACTTAAATAATATAATAATTTTATAATTATTTAGTATAGCAAAAATACTTTTTTATTTATAAAAAATCTGTTTTTTAATAGTTATATTACTTAAAAAAATATAGTTTAGCATTATATTTGCTATTAATATTTATATTTTTAATATATTATTAATAATTATAAAATTTGTTATTATTTTATAATTTTTAGTTATTTAAGGTTTTATTTTATGTTATAGAAAGTATAAAGCATTAAAGGTTAAATATAATAATTAATATATTTTTAGTTTTATAGTAAGTATTTAATAAAACTAAAGCTTAAAAAAAAAAGAAAACTTTTATAAAATAAATATAAAAAAGATATTTTATATATATATATAACTTGTAATATGTGCTAAAGTACTTAAGTAGCTTAGTTATAATAACTATTTTTTTTTTTTTAATTAGGTTATTTTTAACTTATATATAAGTAAAATTAATTAAAGTAATTAATTTTAAGTATAAGTAGTAAAATAAAATAGTATAAAGTAATTAAGCATAAATATAATATGTTAAATAAAATGCTTATGTAGTATAGTAATTAAAGTATTTATATATTTATATTTATGTTTATATGTTAAGTTATGTTTGTTTTGTGTTATATTTATAGCAAGTTTTGCGTTTATATTTTTATTACTATATTTTTTTTTTTTTTTTTTTTTTTTTTTTTTTTTTTTTTTTAGCTGCTGCTAAACAATTAGTTTTAGTTATATATTTTATTACTGCTATTTTTATATTTATTTTACATTTTTTTTGCTTTTTTTTTAATTATTATTTATATTATAATTATGCTGCTTAAATTTGCAGTAGTTAAAAGTAGTATATATAAATATAGTTGCAATTAAAGCTATAGTTATAAATATAAACGCAAAAAATTATTATAACTTGCTTTATGCTTAAATTTATTTAGAAATAAGTTTGATTTTATTATAAAACAGAACTTTAATAAACTTTTTTGCTAAAAGTTTAATAATTTTAGTAATAAAAATAAAAGTTTTAATAGTTTGCTTTTTTTTTAAAACAGCTTTAATTTTAATAAAAATATAAATATTATTAGGCTTTTTATAAGTTAAAAAAAAAAAATAAAAATAAAAATAAAAATAATTTAAACTTTATGAATTTAAATAAAAATTTAAATGTTATTTTGCGCGATTTTAATATAAATAATATAAAAAATAAGTTTGATTTTAATGCAAATATTAAAGTTTTTATGCTAGCTAAACGTTAGCTTGTTTTTATAGTAATTTTTATTTGTAAATTTTATAAGCAAACTATTAAAGCTAAAAATAAAAAGTATAAAATTATTAAAAAAGCAATAGTTTTAAGTAGTTTATTAATATATTAGCTTTGTTTTAAACGTTTTAAAAAAACATTTTAGCTAAAAAATAGCTTACTTTTAAATATAGTTTATAAATTTAAAGATTTAAAAGTAATAGCTTAAATAAGCTATATAAATAGCTATATTTTATATAAGCTTATAAGTTAATTTATATTTATTTTAGATTAGTTTTATTAATAAGTTAATTGTTTGTTATATTATATTTTAATGTAATATATATTTAAAAGTTATTAAACTAGTTTGTTTATTTTTTTGTTTTTTAAAAAAATAATTATAAAGAAGTTATTATAAATAAGAATTGTGCTATTGTTTAAAAAACTTTAAATAATTATTGTGTTAATTTTGCAGTTATGCAGTTTTGCTTTCTAAAGGTATTTTTACGTTTTTTGTTAATTTATAAAGCTTAGTTTTAATTAATTAGCAAAGTTAGCAATATAAAAATAAGTTGTTTTATTTTTATTTTATATAAAGTTTAGCTAATAATTAGTAATATAAAAATATTGTGCTAAATATAAATATTTAGTAATAAAGCATAAATTTTTAGCTTGCTAAACTATTAAGCTTTTTTATATAAACATTATAAATAGCTTTATTTAAACTAATTTTATAAGATTTTTTAACAAGATTAAAACTATTTTTAATGTTAGTAATATGTTTGTTTAATTATATTTAAAGTATAAGTTATAAACTATAAATATGCAGCTTAAAAAGCTACTTTTATTTTTTTTAAAAAAAATATACATAAAGCTATATTAATTATTACTAATAAGCATAAATAAAAGTATTTAGTTAGCTTTTTTTAATATAAAGATGTTTTAAAGTTTAATAATTAGTATTTTAAAGCCTTTTTATAAAAATATTATAATTTATTTATAATGTTTTTATATATAGCTTATTAATAAAACGTAAATATTTTAAAACTTAAAGCAATAAATATAATTTTTATTATATAATTAAAAACAAAAAAATAACTAGTTAGTATATATAACATATTTAAGCTTTAGTTTATAATTAAATTAATAATAAATTAGTATTATTTTGTTAGCTTAATAGCTTTATTTTTTTTTTGTAACTTAAGCGCTTTTTAAAGTTTTTAATTGTTTTAAAAGCTATAATATTAATAATAAATACTTATTAATTATATTTAGTTAGCTAGCTTTTTTACTTAATAAAATAATATTTTTTTTATTATAAGTTATTTTATTTATTATATTTTTAATTTTTTATTTTTTTAATTTATTTTTAAGGTTTAATATAAGTAAACTATATTTATGTTTAACTTTTTAAAGCTTAAGCAGCTAAATTAAAAAAATAAAATAAAAACAGCTATATTGTTTTAAAAAATTAATATAATATGCTTATAAACTAACTATAAAAAAAATTTAGAAAAGTTTAATAAACTTAAGCATTAACTTTTTATTTTTAAACTTAATATTTTTTATTAATAGTACTATTAAATTTTTAGTTTTAAAAGTTATAAGTTTATACTTATTATTATAGTATTTTATATATTTATTAGTTATGATTTATTATTGCTTTGTTATTTTATTTTTAATAGTTTATAATTTATTAAAATGTTTTTGTATAGCTAGGATTTTTTTTAATATAAAGTTGTTTTTAATAAATAAACAAAATTTTAGTATATAATTATATAAAGCTTTAAAAAGTAATTATTTAATTATAAAATTAATAGCAAAATTTATAGCAAAAAAAGCTTAAAATAAAAATTAAAGCTAATTAGTTTATTTATTATTTATAAAGCACTTAAAATAACTTTTAATTATTTAGTTTATTTGTTTTATTTGTTTATTAGTTTTAAAGTAAAATATTATTAAAAGCTTTTGCTTAATTTTTAAATAATAATATAAATTAAACTAAAATTAGCTAATAAAAATAAAGCTTTTATTAAAAATAATGCTTTTTAAGCTACTATAAATACATTTAATTTTATAATAAAATAAAACTGCTAGCTTAATTAAAGTTATAGTAATATTAATTAAAAATAAATATATAAGCTTAGTAAATTTATTTATAATAATAAAAATAATATTAATTAGTTTTTTTTTATAAAAAGTTTTTAGTAAACTTATAATAAAGTTTATAAATAGCTTTTATATAAGTTTATTAAGTATTAATAAAGCGTTAAATTTATTATACTTTTAGTAATATTTTGCTTTAGTTTTAAAGCAAATTATATAACTTTATATGTATTTTTTAATATTTAATTTTATATTGCTTTAGTAAAACTTTTGTTATAGTAGTTTTAAAGTGTAGCTTTAGCTAAAATATTTAGCTAAAAAATTATTATAATATAGCTTAATAAGTTAAAAATGTATAGCTTTTTTAGAAAAAATGTAAATTTTGTTTTTATAGCAAACTAAAGATTTTTTTATTAATTATTAAAAATTTGTAAGCTTTTTTGCTTTTAATTGCTTTATAATTGCATAGTATTTAAGGTTTTTTTTTTAAACTTTTTAAATAAGGTTTTTTAGCTTTTTAAAAGCTTTTAGATTTTTTAATTTTTTTAAGCTTGCAGCTATTTATATATATAAACGTATAACTGTTTAAATAAAAAAAGCTTTTTTAATAAATGTAGCTTTAAAATATAAAGCTTTAGCTTAAGCACTAAAATATAAATTAAAAACTTTAACTTGTTATATTACTATAATTTTTTTTTTTAATATTAAAAAAATGTTAATATTATTAAGCAAAATAGCTATATAATTAAAACAGCACAAAAAAAAATTAGCTTTATTTTTTTTGCTTGCTTAGTATTTAATAATAAAATTAAAAAAAGCTAATAATAAATATTAATAAGCTTGCTTTTTATTAAGCTTTAGCGTTTTTATAAACGCTTAAAAGTTAATATAATTAGTTAATATTTTAATTAATAAATTGCTTTTTTATAAATAATGTTATTAGTGCTTAAAGTAATTTATTATTATAAGCATTTTTTAGTTAAACGTATTATATTGTATTTTTTTTTTGGATAGCTTTTAAAAATAAAATGTAACTAATTTAAAAATGCTTTAATTATTTTGCTAAAATAGATTTTTTATAAAAGCTACTTTAAAGGAATTAATTTTTAGCAATATTTGTTTTTTAGAGTTAAAATGTATAAAAAAAATGGCTTGCTTAAATGCATTTTAAAGGTTTTTAAAAGCTTTTTTTTTAGAACTATTTAAAAAAATTTAATTTTTTTTTATTTTTATTACGTTTTTTTTTAAATATTTAAATAAAAGCATAATAATATAAAAATATTTGTTTATAAAATAGCAATAAAAGTTATAAAACTTTAAAAATTATTATAATGCTTAATAAATATTTAATATAAGCTATTATTAAATAATGTTTATATATAAAAAGTTTATTTTAATTTTTTAGCTAAAAATAATATAACTTAGAAATTTAATTTTTTTTTAATAAAATTAGCACTTAAATAGCTTAACGTATAGTTTTGTTTTTTATAGCTTTTTAATAACATTTTAAATATGTTTTATATAAAAATTTTTATTTAAAAAAAAAATAAGCATATTATTAAAATATATAATATAAAATATATTTATTATATTATTAAGTGCTTTTTATATATAACTTTAAAAAGTAGCAAAAATATTTAATAAACTTATAAATATAATTAAAAATTTATAATAGCTATAATATATATAAAACGCTATTTTTTATTTATTTTTTTTTTAAATATATAAATAATAATAAGCGTTTTTAAAGTTAATTTTATTAAAGATTTTAGTTTTTAAGATTTTATTAAGCAGCTTTAAAATAAATAATAAAGTATATTAATTTTTGCGTATAATTTAATTAAGTTTTTTATAGTTTATATATAAATATAAGCTTTTATTTTTTTTAAGTATAAAAAGAATTAAAATGTTAGCAAAGCTAGTAAACTTTTTAATTTTTTTTGTTTTTAGTATTTTATTAAGCTATTTTTATAGTTTTTTTAGCTTATTTTAGGCTAATAAATATATAAAAAAATAAAATATAACTACGTTTTTTTTTAGCTTAATAGCAAGGTTTTTTTGTTTTAATTATAATAATATGTTTGTTTTGCTAGTATTAAAAAACTTAAATAAATTATAAAACTTTTTTAAAATTGCTATAAAATTAAAGTAATTAAAGCTTTTTTTTAACTTTTTAAGCTATATAAGTTTAAATAATTAAATAATAGCATAGTAGCAAGCTTAATTTTAGCAAGCTTTTATAAACTTAATTAAACTAAGTATTTTTATTTAAAAGCAGTATAATTTAAAAAACTATTAATTAGTGCTTAAATTTAGTATAATTTTTTTATTTTTTAAAGTAGTTTAAAATAATAAAAAAAAGCTACTTTTAAAACAATAGTTATAGTTAATAGCTATATATATATGCTTAATTTTGCAAGTAATATTATAACTATTAGTTAATTTATAAATAATTTAATAAGCTTTATAAATAAAAAATCTACTTTTAGTAGTATGCTATAATATAAATATACAAAAAGGTGTTTATTGTAATTTATAATAAAAAGCAAAAGTAAAACTAATATAGTTATATTTAATGCATAAATTAAAATTAATATAAGTTTTAATAAATAGTTTTATAAAGCTAACAAAATAAATAATGCAAAAAATATAAAAACAGTATAAAATAAATATATAAAGTAATAACTTTAGTTTAAAACTTATAATTAATATAATTAGTGTTAAGCTTATTATTTGTTTTTTAAGTTATAATATTATAGCTTTTATAAAAAAAATATATAAAACTTTAATTGCTGTTTTTAGTTTTTTTTATTTATGTTTTAGTTTTTATTTATTTAGATTTTTTAAATAGTTTGTTTTTAAGTAATATTACTATTATAGCTAATATAACTACTAAATTTATTGTTTTTATTATTGCTATTATTGTTATTATTTTTAAGCTAAAAGTAATTAAAAATAATGTAACTAAGTTATTTATAGCTATAATAAGTAAAGTTTTTATAAAAGTTTAAATTTAAACTATTTTTATTATTATTTTAAGGTTAATTTAAAAAAGTTTTAAAAATATAACAGTTTTTTAAAGTATAAATATTATTATTATTACTTTAGTTATTTATGTATTTTTAGTTTTAATATTAGTTATAACTTTTATTATTGTTGTTTTTATAGTATTAATTTTAGCTTTTATAGTTATTATTGCTTTTATAGAATTTTTAGTTATTATTATTATAGCTATTATTATAATTATTGCTTTTGTAAAAATAGTTTTAATTATTAAAACTAGTATTATTATTTTTGCAGCTAATATTAATATATTAATTACTAGTTTAGTTTTATTTAATATTTAAGGTTAATTTACTAATAATTTAAGTAATGTTTAATTTTGGTTTTTTTTTATTATAGTTTAAGCGTTATTTTTTAGTTATTAGTTTTTAATATTATTATGTAGCATTAATTATGTTAGCTTATATAATTAGCAATAAGTTATAATAGTTTATTAGCTTTTGCTAAAATAATATATTTAGTTTTTAGTAGTATAATAAAGCTTTTTTGCTTTTATTTTAGCAAATATTTTAAAGTTTAATACTAACAAAATATTAATTAAATAGTTTTAGGTTTTAGTTAGCTTGTTAACTTATTTGTTTTAATTATATGCTTATGTTAGCTTATAAAAAAACAAACTGCTTAAATAAAGTTTTAGTTTAGTTTAAAAATATTTTTTAGTTAATTTTAAATTGTTTTTTTTTTAAGGTTAATAACTTTTATAATGCTAATTAATAAGCATTTTTATAGTTTTAGTTTATATTATTATATATATATAAAATTTTGTTTTTATTACAACAAAATTTTTAATTAGCTTTTTTAAAAATAGTTTAAAGTTTTTTTATTTATTTTAGTTAACATTAATAAGTAAATTTTATGCTAAAAAAGTTATAATTAAACTTTAATAGTTAGCTAAAATTAGTATTTTTAGATAAGTAGCGCTAATAGTAATATAAGCAATTTTAATGTAATTAATATTTAGGTTTTTTTTAATTATGCTTTTTATTAAAGCTAGAAAATAAAGGGTTATTATTATTACTAAAATTTTTATGTTTTTGTTTTTAACTTAAATTGCAGAATTATTTTTTAAGGTTTAAAAAGTTCTTTTGTTTTTTTAGAAATGTTGTTTTTTAGTTTTTTTGTTTATTTAATTATAAAATAAAAGTAGTACAAGCTGTTTTTAATTTTAAAGTAACTTATTTGCTTTTATTTTTTTGCTGCATAATTTGCTGTTTTAGCTTTTTAATTTTAGCTAAAAGTTATATAATTTATGTTTATAATAATTAAATATTAGCACTTAAAGCATTAAATAATCGTTGTTTGCTTAAGCTTAATTCTAAAGATAATTTATGTTAAGTTTATTTTTAGTTTATTATTAAAGTTTATTTTAAAAAAAAGCTATTAAAAATAATATTAGCTTATATAATTAGTTAATATTTAGTTATTTTATAGTATAATAAAGTATTATAAGTAATTTTATTTTAAAAAGCTTTAAAATTGTTATAAGAAATATAAAGCATTAAAAGTTAAATATAATAGTTAATATATTTTTAGTTTTATAGTAAGTATTTAATAAAACTAAAGCTTAAAAAAAAAAGAAAACTTTTATAAAATAAGTATAAAAAAGATATTTTATATATATATATAACTTATAATATATATTAAAGTACTTAAGTAGCTTAGTTATAACATTTTATTAATATTATATATTATGCTTTATTTTTATAATTAATATAATGCTAGCTTAAATACTAAAGATTATAAAATATAATAATTAATATAATTATAATTTTAAAAAATAATAAATTTATAATTATTAGCTAGTTTAGCTAAAAAAAAATTATAATAATTATTATAATTATTTTTTAGCTTTTGTTTTTTATTAAAGTTTTTTTAGCTTTTGTTTGTTTTAACTAATAAAATAAAGCTATTTTAAGCAATATTAAAAATTTTAGCAAGTTTTTTATTAATTATATTATTTTTAAAACAATTAATAAAGCATTGTTTTATTTTATTAATATTGTTTTTATTTTTAGTGTTATTTATAATAAAAATATATTTAAAGCTATTAATTAAAGCTTTATTTTTAAAAGTTTTATATTTATTTTAAACTTTATTAAATTTGCTAAAAAAATTATTATAAAAAAGCTTATTTTTAATAATTATAAATTAGTTAATTTGCTTTTTTTAGTTTATTTTAAAGTTTTTAAGCTATTTAACTTTTATTTTATAGTTTTTTATATAATAACTAATTTTATTATAATTAAAACATTTGTTTTATATTGCTTAAGCTATAAATTTAGCTTTAAATTAATTATTTTTATATTTTATAATTTAACTTATTTTTTATTTATTAGTTTTAAAGCATTTATAGCATACTAAAAAAGCAAACAAATTTTTAATTAAGCTACTAGTTATTATATAACCTAAAAAAAGCACATAAAATAACTAAATAAGTTTTAAATATAAAAAAGCTTAGCTATTATAATATAGCTAAAAAATTAATTAAGTTATAAGCAGCTATAAAAATATAAAAATAAAAGCCTTTAAACATAAAGCAAAAATAGCTAAGCATTAATACTAGCTTTTTTTTAAGCTAAAAAAGGTTTACTATAATTATAAAGCAAAAGCTAAAACAGTTATTATAAAACTATTTACTACTTATAGTTTTAAAAAAGCTACTTATTATAAGCTTACGTTTATAAACTTTAAAGTAAAGCATAATATAATAAAGTACTAAAAATAACAATATAAAATTATAAATATAAAACTATAAAAGTTAAAAAACATATATTATAAAAAAGCAAAGTAATTAAGCAATTTTATTAAGCATTAAACATTAAAATTTTATTAAAACTTTTAGCTACTAAATATATAATAATGCTAACTTTTAAAAATTATATAAACACTTTTTAATTAGTTTATTTATATAAAACTTTTAGCTTTTTTATTTACTGCAGCTTTTTTTGCTTTTTTAATTATAACTTAAAGTTATATATTAGCTATAAATATAGCTTAAATATTTTTATTAGTACAAAAACAATATATAGCTATGCAAGCTTTAATAAATAATTAAAGTTTTTTATTAACTTTTTTAAGCTAAAGAATTATTAGCAATACTTAAAATTAAAAAAACTTTAATAGTTAAAATAGGTATAAAATAAAGCTTAAAAACATATAAATATTAATACAGTTAAAAGTACTTATAGAACTATAATTATTATTTTTAGCGCTTATTTTGCTTTTTTTGCATTATAAGCACTTAATAAACTTATTAGTAATATTGCAAGCATAAAAATTATTAATGTTTTTATATAATTAGCATAAAAAAAACAGCAATAAAAAGTGCATAATATATTACTATAATATAAATAATATAATAATAGTATAGCTTAAGCATTTTAGTATACTTAATAAATATAAATTTTAAAACTATTAGCAATATTTTAGCATAAAGCATTAAAGCACTTACTTTTATTTTAAAAATTAGCGTTATAATAAAAAAGCATAACAATAAATAGTTATAAAAGCTTAAATTATATAATAGCAAACTATTAGCTACTTTATTTAATACTATAAATTAAATAATTAATAAAAACTATAATAAAATAATTTATAACTTTAAATATATAAGCTTAATATTAATTAATATATATATTTAAGCTAAACTAGTTATAAATATATATTATAAAAAGCATAATAATTATAACAAAGTAAATTTTTATATAATTATAACGCATTAATAACTAATTATATTATAAACTAAGCACTTTAATATATTAAAGCAAATGTAAGCTAAGCATATAATAATAATAATAATAAAAATAGTAAAATTAATAGTTAAAAAAGAAAAAAATTAGTATAAATAGCTAAATAAAATAACTTATTATTTATTGCTACTTTATATTACTTAATATATAAGTTATTTATAAGCTATACTTATTTAGTAAGCTTATTATAAAAAGCATAAAAATAGCTCAAAAAATAAATATATAAAAAGCAAACTAAAAAATAATAAATAATTAACTTTGCTTATAACTTAGTTATAACTTAATTATAAAAAAACTAATGTAATAAAAAGCTAGTAATAATACTAAAGCAAGCAAACTATAATATATTAGCAATATAATAAAAAAAGGTTTAAAAAAAAACTAAAAAAAAAAAACAGTACATTTAGCTAAATAACTATTAAAACTAAAAAAACTGCTATAAATAATATAAAGTAAGCAATAATACTAAAGCAAGCAAACTATAAAGCAAAAAAAATATAAAAAAAAAAAAACTATAAAGTAATTATATAAAAGTATATATATTTAATTAATAGTATAATATAAATAAGCAAACAACTTAAAAGCAAAAAAGTAAAAAGTAAAGCATTTAATAAAATTATAGTAAAACTAGTATAACCTAGAAATAAATACAAAATATTTTTATTTAGCTACTAAAAAAAAAATAAGCTATTTATAGCTTGCTTTTAACTTATAAGCATAATTTTTACTTATATATATAAAAAATAAAAACTAGCATAATTAATAAACTATTAGCTTAAGTAATATAATATATTAGTTTTAAAGTTTAAAATTATTAATATTAATAATATTTTAATATAATTTATTAGTTAAATTTATATTATGTTTAGTTTTTTAATAGTTTTAATACTAATATTACATTTATAATATAATATTAAAATATTTTATAATTAAACTATTATTTTAAAAATACTATAAATTTTTAGTTTAATTAATATTATAGCTATTATATAAAATAACTATATAGCTTTTTTAATTATTTAGTTAATATTTAAATTATTATTAAACTTTTTTATATATAA
>MU401053.1:0-11373 GCA_022578965.1 Xylaria sp. FL1777 | reverse complement strand
TTATATTATTTAAAAAAAGCTATAATAATTATTAAATATTTTTATATGCTTAATAAATAAGCTAATATATTAAGCTTAAATAGCTTATTTAATAAGGTAGCTAAATTAATTAAGAAATATATTAATATAAAGAATGCATTATTTTTTATTCTTTTTTATTTTTCTGTTTATATTTAAACAAGCTTGTTTAAATCTATTTAATTTCTTTTGTATTTACTTTTTTTGCTTTAAATTCTTTTACTTTTTATCCTTTTTATTTATTTCTCTTTTTATTTAATCTTTTTTTTTTATTATTATTTTGCTTTGTGCTTATTTAATCAAACTTGTTTTTATTAATTATTTTTGCATTACTTGTTTACTTTATTATTATTATGGATTTTTTTTTTTGTTGCTTTACTAGCTTTAAACATAGCAAGGTTGCTTTTATAGTGCTTAGTATTATATATTGCAAATGTGGTATTAAACTTTCCTTTTTTTCTAATGTTAATGTTGCTTCTTTTGTTTTAACTTAATTTACTTTAATGCTATTGCTATTATTGCAATTAGCTATAATTTTTTTTTTACGATTTTGATTTGCTTATTTTTTTTTTGCTTTAATTTTCTTTTGTTAAGTTTTATTGTTTTAGTTTTTTTTTGCTTAATTTGTTAATATAGCTTTTAGAAATTAATTAGCAAGCATTTAATAAACATAAAACAAAAGCAAAAATACATTAATTATTATATGTATAATTAAAACTTATTTTGCTAAATATAGTTTTTATATTTGCGCTAGCATTTTTACTTGCAAATATATTAATATTGAATTTTTTAAAATAGGCTATTTTTAATGCTTATTTTTATACGATAAATATTTAACCTATGAAGCTTTGCTTAGTTTTTTGTTTAATAAGTTTAAATTAAATCTATTAATGTAATAAACCTGTTATATATTAATATAACAGGTTTGCCCTTAAGGTCTTAATTTGCAAGTAATAATAGAATCCTTAATAGTAGTCCGTTAAAAAGGTTTTTAAGATACTTTTACTACTATGCATTAATAAGGGTTTTAAAGGATTAAAAGTAATAAATATATTAATACTTAGCAGTTATAAAAAATTAATAGCTAAGGAATTAAACATTAAATAAATAACTAAATACAAGAAATGCATAATTATATAAACAAAAAAAACAGTAATAATAATTTATAAATGTTGCTTTTTTTAATAAACTTAACGCTATATTGTTTTAAGTTTAAAGCTTAATAAACTTAACGCTTAAATTTGTTAAATCTAAAGCTTAATAGACTTAATGCTTAAATCTATTAAGTTTATACATTAAACCTTTATAATAGTTTAAATACATATTTTTTTAACAAATAAAACTTCTTTTACGCATGTTTTCTTTATACCTAGCTTTTTAACTAGCTTAGTTAGCTTATTTTGTAATATTATTTTTCTTCTTTTATAATTGTTGTTTTAATAATTCTGTATTTTTTTTTTTGTAAGTTTTCTTTTTTTATTTTTTGTTTTTTGTTTTTTGTGCTTATTATATTTAGTAAGATTTTCAAAAAACCTCGCTTATTACGTTCTAAACAAAAAGCTTAATAAAACTTTGCTTTATTTTTCTTTATTAAACTAAAATTAATTAAAATAGCTTTATACTTTTGCTACAATTGTTATAGCATAAAATATTTAATATTAAAATTTAACTTTAATTAATATATTAAATATATTGCAGCTAAACAAGCAAATTACAACGCTAGAAGTTTATTTTTAAAACAAATGTAGCAGCTTACTTTTTAGCACAAAAAGCTAAAAAATAAATTAAACTTACTAATAAAAAAGCATAAAAAAATAAGTGCAAAAATCCGTTGTTTTAAGCAATAAAAAAAACTATAGCAAAAAAAAATAGCTATTGTTATAGCTTATAGTTTAAATAGTTTAAAAAAGCTTAAGCAAATTAAAGCAAAAAAGCGCTGTATAGCTAAAAAACAAAAACAATATATTAAAGCAATATAGCTATTATTAATTATTTTTTTAAAGTTTAATTAAAACGCATTAAACGCTTTGTTTAAAGTTAATCTTTTTTTTTTAGCTTTAGCTAATTAAAATATTAACAGTAAAACTAGTTTATAATTATTTTAGCAGTTTTTAAGTGTTTTTTAAGTTTCCAAGTATTATTAGCATATAAGTATTCTTTTTATTTAATAAAATACTTAACGTTATTATTATTTTAATAAAAATCTAATATATTTTTAACTTTATAAATATTTTAATCCGTTTTTATTTTTAGTTATATTTTAATAAATGTTTTAATAAGTACTAGTTTTAGCAAAAAAATATAAAAAACAAAGTAAATTTGTATGTTTTTTAGTAATAATAATTTATAGTTAATAAGTAAAATAACTTCTTTAATTTTAAAAAAGCTAAGTTTTTTAAATTTTAATTTATTGCTTAGTTGTTTTGTTTTAATTTAAGAAATATTAATATTTACGTTTTGTTTTTATTATAGCAAATAAACCTTGTTTTTTTTCTTAAAAGTTAATTCTTTAGTTCGTTTTTTATTATAATATACTAACATTTATTATTATAAAAACTAAAAACATAGTTGCAGTTTAGCTTATAGCGTTTTAATTTCTGTTGCAATAGTTCTTGCTTAAAGTACTATAGTTAAAATAGCAAGTGCTTTTATTAATGTTTTTTTTTGTTTTTTAATAATTATTTACTATTTATAAATAGCTTTATGCAAAAATATGTTTATATTTTTGTTTGTTAATATATTATATAAAATTTATGCTATTAGTAATAGTTTTATTTAATTGTTTTATTAATAGTTAATATAACTTTATAAATATTATTTTAGTATTTAGTTTAGTCTTTTTGTTTGTTTATTTATTTGTAAGTAATAAACAGTTAAAAACTTTAGTTTAACACTAATAAGTTTAAAAAAACTAGTTTTAAACTTAAAAGTAAACAATTTATTTTAGTTTAAAATAATTTTTTTTAGTAGCTTATGCTTATTTAAATATTAGCGTATAAAAGCATATACAAATTGTTTAGCTATTATATTTCCTTTAAACAATAAAAAATAAGCATATTTAGTAAATCTATTAATAATAATCTATATTTTATCGTATTGTACTTTTATAACTAAATTAGTTAATAAAAGTAATGCTATAATAAAATCTTAAGCAATAGTATGTTATGCTTATTTAAGTATTTATATAAATTATAGCAGTTTATAAAGCTTATATTAAGCTGCTTTAGCTTTATTACAAATATTGCACTTTTTTATAATAGATTTAACTATATTTTATAGTTTTAAAAAATCGTATTTTTTTTATAATTGTTTAACTATTTTTGTTGTTTTTTAGTATTTATGTAATAAATATTTATAAAATTCCTTAATAAACTTGTTTTATAAAAATTCTAGTAAATAAACTTTATGTTTATATATTAGCTTATTACTTTTTAATCTTTTGTATTTTTATAGTTATATTAATTTTTTTAAGTTATAAGCTTATTATAGCTATATATTTATAAAGTTTTTAAATATAATTTTAACTTTTAAGCTTTTATTTTTTTAAAAATATAACATTTAAATGTTTTTTTTTAAAACTTTAAATTCTTTTTAATTTTGTTAGCTTAGTATATTTGCTTAAATGTTTTTCTTTCTTTTAATGTAGCATATTTTAAAGTTAAATTTAAAAAAAAAAACCATTTAATTTTTATGTTGTTTAGTAATCTTTTATATAATTATAAATTTTGTTAAGTTTTAATAATTTAAATAAATCTTAATTAGCTTTATAGTTCCTGTAAAAAACAGTTCTTACTTTTTAAGTGCTATAATAATTACAAGCAGTTCTTTATTATATATAAAGTATTATAATGCTACGTTTTGTAATGCTTTAAAATAATAAGCTACTAAATGCTATTTTTTGTTATTTTTTAGTTATTTTAAAACTTTTATAATTATACTATTTAAAGCATTTATTTTTAGCTTTTTTTTTTTTTATAAATTAAGTAGTTTAACTATAAAGTTAAAAATAACTTTTAGTTTTAATTTTTTAAAAGCTTTTTAGGCTTCTTTTAAAATTAAAAAAGATTTTTCTTTATATTTTTTTTTTGTATACTTTATAAAATAAAATGCTCTTTTTTTAAAGTTTTAAATTAACATTTAAACATAGTTTAAAAATCTTAATGCTTATTATATATTTATAATAATAGCTAAATTAAATATTTTCTAGTTTTATATTATATTAATTTTTAACTATTAAATTTATATTTATTTTAAAGTAATTGTAAATCTTAAAAAGTTAATTTTTTATATATGCTATACATACTTTTTTATGTTAAGTTATAATTTTGCTTGTTTAAATGTTTTTAACATTTAAGTTATATGTTTTTTATATTTTTCCAGTGTTTTAAAATAAATTAAAATCTTATTTAAGTAAATAAACATAAACTTATTTAAAAACTTCTATAAAATTATTATTATTATATATTAAAAGCTAGCTAATATGTTTTATAGTTCTTATAGCATAACTATATATTTATATAGTTTATATATTATTTATATAGTAGTTTTTTATTTTTTTTCCTTAGTTATTTTAATAGTATAATATTTATTTAAAATATTAACTACTATAAACTATTTTGCTTAATTAATGTTTTTTTTTATAATTATTAGCAAAGTAAAAAAGTATTTATTTGCAATAATAATTACGTTTAATAATTAATAGTTAACTATTACTTGCTATACTAGTTTTTCTTTTTTATTAATTAATTATTTTTTATTTTTTATTTTAAGTATTAATACTGTAAAGTATTTAGCAAATAACTAAAATTCTTTTAAAAATCCTTTTGCTAAGTTTTTTTAAATGTATTTTTATAAAGCGTTTGTTTTGTTTAAGCTTATGTAGTATACTTAATAAAGCTTTAGTTAACATTTTTTTTTAATAGAAATATAATAGTTTTATAAGCTATATTTAGAAAGTTCTTTTTTTTTTTTTTTTTTAAATAGTTTATAAAATTTATAATATATTTTTAGTATTTTGTTTAAAATTTTTTTTGCAATTTTTCTGATTTTTTTGCTTTATTTTTTACTTTTTTAATTAATAGTTTTTGCTTTTTATTAAATCAAAAAGTTGCTAATTTCTAGCTATAATATTTTTAAAATAATATTATAATTAAATATATTAGCAATATTTAATACAATTTGCTTTTTATATTTTTATATAAATATATTAAAAAGTTTAGTTTTTTTAAATATGCAACTGTTATTATAGCTAAAAGTGCTTTTATTGAATTTTTTAATTTTTTAGGATTTTTGCTTATATTTCTAAAGAATTTCATTTTGTTTTACTACTTTAAATAAAATTATATTAGCTTATGCTTTTAAATTAATTAAAATATTATATTTTTTTTTTTAATATATAAGTTTAACTTTAAATTAGTTTTATTAGTTATTGCATTAAACTTTACGTAAAGCTTTAGTTTTTTTAGCTATTTATTGCTTTTTTAGCAAATGCTTATTTTGTTTTTTAATTTTTCTTTATAAAATGTTTAAATGCTTGTTTTATTTAGTACTTTAAATGTTATTATACTTTGTTTTATTTTTGCTTTTAAACAAGCTTTAAATTGTAGTTTTTAAGCTTTTTTGCTTTTAGTAACTATTTTTTAGTATAACTATGCTTTAATTAACTAATAATATTTATAGTAGTTATTTTTACATTTTTTTAAAATAATATTATAAATATAATTAAAATTCTTTTTAAATGTTATAAATTTTTATAAATTTTTGTAATAAACTATAATTATAACTAATTACTTTAATTCGTAAAAGTTTTATATTTTTGTTTTTGTAATTTGTTTAAAAAACTAATTATTTTTTAATTTATTAAATAAATATTAGTAGCAATAATATACTATATAATAATTTTATAATACTTTATTATATTTTAGATTTTTTAAGCATAAAATATTATTATTGTTTTTTATTATAGTTTTATTATAATAATAACTTTTAGTAATTAATTAAATTGCTAGCTTTAGTTTTTAAAACGTATTAATTTTTATGCTAACTATTAATGCTTTTTTATTTTGTTATATTTAAAGCAGTTTAAGCTATAAAAATACTTTATTTATTTTTATTAGTTTTTTTTTTGTAGTATTTTTTACAGCTTTTAATTTTATTTGTTTTTGCTTTAAAGTTTTATAAGTTTTATTTTTTTAAGTTTATTTAGCAACTAAATGTTTTAGTAGTTTATAATTAGTTTAATAACTATACTATTTATAGTTATAGTTTTGTTTTTTTAAATATAACTTTTTTTTAAGCTATATTTTAAGCTTTAATAATTTAAAGTTTTTATAGTTTTATAAATTTACTAATTATATTAATTTACTACTTTTTATTATTTGTTATTTTTAGTTAAACTATTTTTTTAAGTTATATATTAAACAACTTTAATTGTTTATATAGTAAATATATTTTTTTATAATTTGTTTTAATAACTATAAAGCTCTTAAATAATATTTGCATGCTTGTTTATTTTAATTTATATAAATAAAGCATTTAAATTTGTTTAGTATAGCATTTTTATTTTAACTTAAAACAACAACTTTATACTTTTGCTTTAAAAACATATTTTTTAAATTGCTTTGTTATTTTTTGTTGTTTTAAACTTTTATAACTTGTACTTTTTTCTTAAGTTAGAAAATCTTTTCCTTTTTATAGCTTTTTTTTTTGTTTTTTTTTTTAAATCAGCATTATTTTTAAAAGTGTTTTTTCTTTTTATAGTTATAACATTTAACTTTAAACATATTTTAAAATTATTATTTTTAAATTTTATTAATTTGCTTAAATTTTTATTTAATGCTTTTTTAAGTATTTTTTTTCTTGTTTTTTTTAGTTTTTTTAGTTTTAAAATACTAGTTAAATAATTATTAATTAATTATAATAGCTATATTAATATACGTATTAATTTTTGCTAGTTTATTTATTTTATATAATTTGTTTTAAACTTAAGTTTTAAGTTTACTATAAAATAAATAAAATAATACAAGCTTAAATAATCTTAAAATTACTACTAATCGTTTAAATTTTATAGCTTAATTTATTACTGCTTTTGTTTGTTTTAAACAGTAAAATGCTTTTTTTACGTGTTTTGCTTTTTAAGTATTTTTAAATAATGTTTTTATTTAATTTTTAAACTTAACATAATTTTTAAAAATTTCTTTTGTTTTTAGTTTAAAGTTAGTTAACTTATTAGCTTTTAAAAAATCCTTTAAAATAAATTAAAACTATTTTAGTACTTTTTTTAATAAAAATTATAAAGTAATTATTACTTTTTAATTTTTTTTTGTAATAATAATAAAGTGCTATTTTAAATAAAGTCTAACATAAATTAAAAAAGCTTTTATATTTATAAATTTATTATAAAGCTTTAAAGCAATAAATTTAAAACTTTTAATATTTAGCATTTTTAACATTATAAATAATCCTAATAATAAAAGCAATAATAATAATAAAAAGTTAAATTTTTTATTTTAAATTATTACTTTAAGTATAGCAGTAATAAAAATAAGCATTAAGTTTGCTAATAATAATATTAATATTAATTATAGCATAATTACTTATTTAAAACTTTAACTTATTATTATAATAGCAATTATTATTGCTGCTTTAATTACTATAGCTAATATTTACGCTAGTTTAAAAGTTATAACATTTAATATTTAAGCTATTTTTTAAATTAAAACAACTAGTTTGCTTTATAGCGTTAGCATTAATGTTAGTTTTTTTTTACTACTATTATTTAACTTTTTTTCTTTTATTACTGCTTTTTTTTTAATAAAAATAGCTAATAAAAGTACTAAAGTTTATTATTTTAATATGTTATTAGTTTTAAAAGTTCTTAAAATTTTTAAACTTAATTTTTAACTTTTTGTTTTTAGTAATATAACCTAAATCTAATTTATTAGTTATTAAGTAAAGTTTACTTACGTAATGCTGTTTAGCATTTTTATCTTTTAAATATCTTTTTAATATATCTTTAAAAGTTTATTTTATAAATTATTTATTATTTAACTTTTTATACTAATATTTGTTTTTATATGTTAAATCTTATTAATTAAAAAGCTATTAAAATATAATAAACTTATTATATATTAATATAATAAGTTCGCTTTTAAAGTTTTAATTTATAAATAATAATAAAATCCTTAACAGTAGTCCGTTAAAGAGGTTTTTAAAGTACTTTTACTACTATGCATTAATAAAAGTCTTAAAAAATTAAAAGTAATAAATATATTAGTGCTTAGCAGTTATAAAAAATTAATAGCTAAAAAGCTAAAAACTAAATAAATAACTAAATACAAAAAGTATATAATTATATAAACAAAAAAAACAATAGTAGTAATTTATAAACGTTATTTTTTTTAATAAACTTAACGCTATATTGTCTTAAGTTTAAAGCTTAATAAACTTAACGCTTAAATCCGTTAAATCTAAAGCTTAATAAACTTAACGCTTAAGTTTATTAAGTTTATGCATTAAACCCTTATAGTACTTTAAATACATATCCTTTTAACAAATAGAACTCCCTTTACGCATATTTTCTTTACACCTGGCTTCCTAACTGGCCTAGTTAGCCCATTTCGTAACAATTAAGTACTTTTTTATACATATAAAGATTAATTAGCAATATTACTTAAAAACGTAGTATAAACATTTTAGATCTTGCTTTAGATTTAATAATGCTAATTATTATTGCTAGCTTGCAAAAAGCTTTATATTTAAAAATAGATTTTAGAAAAAAAGTTATTATTTTTGCTGTTTTTAAACAAGAAATATTAAACAAAAACAACTTTAATTTTAACGAAGATTTTTTATGCTTGCTTTTACTTTTTTTACTACTTTTATTGCAATTCAATCGAAAATAAAAACAACAAAATAGCAAACTATTTTTTATATTTTTTATAAACCTTAAAAAGCTAACTAGTTTAATATTGCTTTAGCATAATAAAAAGCTATTTATAAATAACAATATTAATTATACTAAGCTTTTTATAGTTAAATTAAAAAATTTTAAACTTAATTATAATAATTTTTTATTTTTTTTTTTAAGCTTAAACACTACTATACGTTTAGCTGCATAAATATATGCATTAAAACTACAACTAAATAATCTGTTTAAGCTAAAAAATAACTTAAATTATTATAAAAAAAAGCATTATAATATAAATAATAATATGTTTAATAATTTATTTAAAAAAAACTCTAAATAAAAAAAATATTACATATATAAAGCTAAACTAATATGTTTGCTTTTATTTTTTTTTATTGCTATTTGTATACTTAAGTATTGTTAGATTAATTTTTAGTTTTTATATTTATTTTAATGCAAACTTTTATTTTTTTAAAGGTTGCTTTTATATAGTTAATATTAGTTGTTTTGATTTTTGCATATATATTAATAAATAATTTTATAAAAACATATACTTTTTAATTAATAAAGATTTAAACTTTGTTAAAGAAATATTGCTTTATAAAAAGTTATATATATAACTTATATAAAGTTTTATTATTTTTGTAAGAAAGTAATGCTAAAAATTTAGTTTTTTTTAAGCAAAAAGATTAATAAAGTATTATAACTAAATAAAATTATACTTAATTCGGTAATTAATTGCTATATTAAGGTTTAGTTATATTTATAGCACTTAAAGTTTGCTAAATATAACATATTATTATAACTTTTGTTTTTAAATTAAGTAATTATTTTATAACTTAACAAATGTTGTAAACTTTTAAGTAAGCAAAAGCATATAAATAAATAATAATGTAATGCAGTTAAAAAAAGCATATATATTTTAAAGATCTTTTTTTTTAAGCTATATAAAGTAAATTTATATATATTAAATTAAAACAAGCTTGTTTAAATGTAAACTTATTTGCTAAAATTAAGTTTAACTTTTGTTAAGTTGATTTTATTATAATTTTATACATTAATTTGTAGTACTTTTGTTATATATATAGCAATTAATAAAATAAAGAAGTTTTGTTTGTATAAAAATAGTTAATAATAAAGTATATTTATTTATATTTAATTAAGCTTGTTTAAATGTGTTTAAGTTAATAATAGTATAAAATAGCTAGCTATATATATTATAAAATAGCTTTATTATTTGTTTTTTTATACTTGTTTGAAATAAATAATAATGTGCTGCAGCTATAAGAACTGTTTTATATTTACGATTTAAACGAATAATTTTTAGTAAAAACTTTAAAGTTTAAACTATAGTTAAATATTAATGTAATATTATTAGTTCTATTAATGTAAATACTTTAACTTAAAAAAATAGAATATATTTTGCATATATATTAATAGCTGCATAAACTTTAAAACCCTAGTGTTAAAGTTTATAATAGCTATTTATAGACTATTTGTAGTTTAGGCTTAGTGTTATATAGCTATAATGTAGTTTTGTTACATTTTAAAACTGTTTAGTAAACATAAAAGGAAAGTATTTTTGAAAAGTTTTATTAATAGCTTTGCAACTTAATAAAATATGCTTATAAATGCAAGCATAACAAGCTAATTTGCGTTAAAATAATTAAAGAAATAAAGTTGTAAATAAAGTAGGTAATTTAATATAATTGCAAAGTTGTTATTATATAGCTTAAGTTTAACTAATAGTTTAATAACGGTATATGTTAAATTGTTTTTAAAGTTTAATAATAATAAGTAAAAAAATTAAATATGAATGCTAGCTTAAATATTAGGAAATTTCTTAGTTAAATAAACCTTAAAAAAAATAAAGGTCTAAAATAAAAGCTGAAATATTTTTAGGGTATTTAATTAATGGGAAAAAACGTTAAATGTTTTATTTTTGAATGTAATAATAAAGTGTTTAATAAGTAGCAAAAAATTGAAATTTAGCATAAAAAACATAAAGAATTTAATTAATAGTAGTACTAAATTAGTAAGCTTAAGTAATATAGTTACAATATAAATTATAATTAAGTTGTAAACAAGCTATAAAAAAAAAAAAAGAAAAAAAAAAACGTAAAGTAAAAACAAAATAATTTACTTATATATAAATAAAGAAAGCTAAAATAAAAAGGGAATAGTACAAAATTAAAAGCAATATAAAGAAATAGGAAAAGGTAGATTTAATCTAAAAAAAATGCATTTAAACAAAAAAAAAAGCATTTAAACAAGCTTGTTTAAATGTAAACAAAAAGAAATATATAAAATATTATAGTATTATACTTTATGTTAGCATATAGCATTAGCTAATATTATATTTTAATTAAAGCAAAAAAAAAATAAACTAAAAATAATATATTTTTAATTTTAAAGCATATTTTTTATTTATATATTTAAAAAATAAT
>MU401052.1:0-11406 GCA_022578965.1 Xylaria sp. FL1777 | reverse complement strand
ACTAAAACTAAAAGTTACTTTTAACTTTATAGTTAAACTACTTAATTTATAAAAAAAAAAAAAGCTAAAAATAAATGCTTTAAATAGTATAATTATAAAAATTTTAAAATAACTAAAAAATAACAAAAAATAGCACTTAGTAGTTTATTACTTTAAAGCATTATAAAATGTAGTATTATAATATTTTATATATAATAAAAAATTGCTTGTAATTATTATAGCACTTAAAAAGTAAAAATTATTTTTTATAAAAACTATAAAACTAATTAAGATTTATTTAAATTATTAAAACTTAATAAAATTTATAATTATATAAAAAATTATTAAATAATATAAAAATTAAATGGTTTTTTTTTTTAAATTTCACTTTAAGATATATTATATTAAAAGAAAAAAAAACATTTAAGTAAACATATTAAGCTAACAAAGTTAAAAAAGATTTAAAGTTTTAAAAAAAAACATTTAAATATTATATTTTTAAAAAAATAAAAGCTTAAAAGTTAAAATTATACTTAAAAACTTTATAAATATATAGCTATAATAAGCTTATAACTTAAAAAAGTTAGCATAGCTATAAAAATACAAAAAATTAAAAAATAATAACTTAATATATAAACATAAGGTTTATTTACTAGAATTTTTATAAAATAAGTTTATTAAAAAATTTTATAAATATTTATTATATAAATATTAAAAAGCAATAAAAACAGTTAAATAACTATAAAAAAAATACGATTTTTTAAAACTATAAAATATAATTAAAACTATTATAAAAAAGTGCAATATTTGCAACAAAGCTAAAGCAGCTTAACATAAGCTTTATAAACTGCTATAACTTATATAAATATTTAAATAAGCATAATATATTATTGCTTAAAATTTTATTATAATATTATTTTTATTAACTAATTTAGTTATAAAAGTATAATATAATAAAATATAAATTATTATTAATAAATTTATTAAGTATGCTTATTTTTTACTGTTTAAAAAAAATATAATAGTTAAAGAACTTATATATGCTTTTATACGCTAATATTTAAATAAGTATAAGCTACTAAAAAAAATTATTTTAAACTAAAATAAATTATTTATTTTTAAGTTTAAAACTAGTTTTTTTAAACTTATTAATATTAAACTAAAGTTTTTAATTGTTTATTATTTATAAACAAATAACCAAACAAAAAAACTAAACTAAATATTAAAATAATATTTATAAAGTTATATTAATTATTAATAAAACAATTAAATAAAACTATTATTAATAGCATAAATTTTATATAATATATTAATAAACAAAAATATAAATATATTTTTATATAAAGCTGTTTATAAATAATAAACAACTATTAAAAAACAAAAAAAAACATTAATAAAAGCACTTGTTATTTTAACTATAGTACTTTAAGCAAAAACTATTATAATAAAAATTAAAACGCTATAAGCTAAACTATAATTATATTTTTAGTTTTTATAATAATAAATATTAATATACTATACCAAAAAACAAACTAAAAAACTAGCTTTTAAAAAAGAAAACAAGGTTTATTTGCTATAATAAAAACAAAATATAAACATTAATATTTTTTAAATTAAAACAAAACAACTAAGCAATAAATTAAAATTTAAAAAACTTAGCTTTTTTAAAATTAAAAAAGTTATTTTATTTATTAACTATAAACTGTTATTACTAAAGAATATATAAATTTACTTTGTTTTTTATATTTTTTTATTAAAACTAATATTTATTAAAATATTTATTAAAATATAACTAAAAATAAAAACAGATTAAAACATTTATAAAGTTAAAAATATACTAGATTTCTGTTAAAATAATAATAATATTAAATATTTTATTAAATAAAAAAAATATTTATATGCTAATAATACTTAAGAACTTAAAAAATATTTAAAAACTGCTAAAATAATTATAAATTAGTTTTATTATTAATACTTTAACTAGTTAAAACTAAAAAAAAAATTAACTTTAAACAAAACGTTTAATATGTTTTAATTAAACTTTAAAAGTATAACTAGTAATAGTTATACTACTTTAATGCGCTATTTCTATTTTTTAGTTATATAACATTTTTTTTGCTTTAATTTGCTTAAGCTTTTTTAAACTATTTAAACTATAAGCTATAGTAGCAGCTATTTTTTTTTGCTATAATTTCTTTTGTTGCTTAAAACAGCAGATTTTTATATTTATTTTTTTATGCTTTTTTATTAGCAAGTTTAATTTATTTTTTAGCTTTTTGTGCTAAAAAATAAGCTGTTATATTTGCTTTAAAAATAAACTTTTAGCATTATAATTTGTTTGTTTAGCTATAATACATTTAATATATTAATTAAAGTTAGATTTTAATATTAAACATTTTGTGCTATAATAATTGTAGCAAAAGCATAAAGCTATTTTAATTAATTTTAGTTTAATAAAAAAAAGCAAAGCAAAGTTTTATTAAGTTTTTTGTTTAAAATGCAATAAGCGAGGTTTTTTAAAAACTTTATTAAATATAATAAGTATAAAAAACAAAAAACAGAAAATAAAAGAAAAAAACTTACGAAAAAAGAAATATAAAATTATTAAAACAATAATTATAAAAAAAAAAAATAATATTACAAAATAAGCTAATTAAGCTAGTTAAAAAGCTAAATGTAAAAAAAGCATACGTAAAAAAAGTTTTATTTGTTAAAAAAATATATATTTAAACTATTATAAGGGTTTAATACATAAACTTAATAAACTTAAGCGTTAAGTTTATTAAGCTTTAAACTTAATAAACTTAAGCATTAAGTTTATTAAGCTTTAAACTTAAAACAATATAGCTTTAAATCTATTAAAAAAAGCAACGTTTATAAATTATTACTATTGTTTTTTTTATTTATATAATTATATACTTTTTATATTTAATTACTTATTTAGTTTTTAGCTCTTTAGCTATTAACTTTTTATAACTACTAAGCACTAATATATTTATTACTTTTAAATTTTTTAAGACCTTTATTAATGCATAGTAATAAAAGTACCTTAAAAACCTTTTTAATAAACCACTGTTAAAAATCCTATTATTACTTGCAAATCAAGACCCTAAGAGTAAACCTGTTATATTAATATATAACAAGTCCGTTATATATAGCTGCTATTATATTAGCTATAGCTATTATATTAATATAATTAATGGTTTAATTATTATATTAGTTTTATTATATTATAGTATTATAATAATTAGTAGTATAAATAGCTTAATTATATAACTTATAACTTATAAACCTTATTTATACCTCACTATAAATAAAAATAAAAAGTCTTAATATAATAGCTTAATTAGCTATATTTTCTTTACTTTTTCACTTTATAATTAAAGTATATTACTAAGTTAATATTACATAATATATATATAGTACACCGTTATAACAATTATAAGGTTTTTAAAGATTTATATATTAGTAATACTTTTATAACCCTTTAGTTTTCTATAGCTGTTTAAACTTATAATTGCTACACTTAAGCTAGCATTTTAAAGTATTAATACTTGCATTAACTCTTTTATTACCGTTAGTAATGCTTTTATAAATTAACACTTTAATTAGTTAAGTTAGCTTTATTAGCACTTTATTTTTTTAGCTTTAATAATAGCTAAAAAATTAGCATGCTAACTAATTATAGCCTTGTTAGCTATTTTGCTATAGTACACTTTTATATATAGCATTTTATTTATAGCTTTAGTAATAGCTTAAAAATTAGCATGTTAGCTAATTTATAGCTTTATTAGTTACTTTTACCTTTATTATATATATTTATATAATATATAACTAAATTACAGATATTTTTAACGCGTTAGTACATATATGTTTATATAAGCTAACGCTGCTATAAAAAACGCTAGCTAAATATGCTTACAAAGCTAAATATTTTTAACAATAATAGCTAAACATTTCCGCAAAGCTATTACTAACTTATCACTATTTTTCACTAAGTATTAACCTATATAAAACGCTAGTAAATTATACTTATTTCGATATAGCAATACTTTTAGCAAAATAGTTAAGCTAAAATCTAAAAAACTAAACAACTAACACTTTTATTAGCTGTTTTATTTTTATATAACCGAATATTTCTGCTAGGTTATTAACCTTTAAATAAACCCTTTAAGTCTTTTTATAGCTAAAATACCTTTCGCGCAATATAAATTAATACTAGTTATAAAGTACCTTTGCTTTCCGAACTAAAAAACCCGTTTTAAACAATAAACTAACATGTTTGCTAAGCTGTTTACATATAAAAATCTCACGAACGCTTTAAATTTCCGTTATAAACCTAGGTACTTTATACGCAGTACAAAATTTACTGTTTTAGAAGTACTTACGTTTTTTTAAACAGCCCGCTATATATAGATTATTTTAGGTTATTTTTAGTGTCTTTGTTTTAACTATACAAACAAACCATTATTAACTTATATACCACCTATTTAATTAACTAATTTACTTAAAGCTATAATACCTTTATCATTATATAAATTAGCTAATATTATAAGTATTATAGTTTTAAAGCTTAAAGCTTAGTTAATTAATTAATTAGTTAAATAATTAGCCGGTTAATTAATTAATTAGTTAGTTTATTTATTATACTTTATTTATTTACACCTTTTTTAATTTATTAATACTTACGTTTTTATATAAATTATTTATAAAACAAAATATTAAACTATTTTTTGTAATAAAAAGTTTAAATTAATAAGTTATTAATTAAAACAATATATTAAACTTTATAACAAAAGATATAAAAAAATAAATTGAACTTTTAATATAATAATAAGTAATATTTTTGCAAATCTTTTATTCTTTAGTAATTATATAAGTTTGTTTATATAAACTAAAAATAATAAAAGATTTAAAAAAGTAGTTATAACTTTTAATTATATAGCTATTATTATATTAGCTATAGCTATTATATTAATATAATTAATAGTTTAATTATTATATTAGTTTTATTATATTATAATATTATAGCAATTAATAATATAAGTAGCTTAATTATATAACCTATAATTTATAAACTTTATTTATACCTCACTATAAATAAAAATAAAAAGTCTTAATATAGCAGCTTAGTTAGCTATGTTTTCTTTACTTTTTCACTTTATAATTAAAGTGTATTACTAAGTTAATATTATATAACATATATATAGTGCGCTATTATAACAACTATAAAGCTTTTAAATAATATTTATATGCTTATTTATTTTAACTTATATAAATAAAGCATTTAAATTTATTTAGTATAATATTTTTATTTTAATTTAAAATAGCAATTTTATATTTTTGCTTTAAAAATGTATTTTTTAAATTGCTTTATTATTTTTTATTGTTTTAAACTTTTATAACTTGTATTTTTTTCTTAAATTAAAGAATTTTTTTTTTTTTATAGTTTTTTTTTTTGTTTTTTTTCTTAAATCAGCATTATTTTTAAAAGTGTTTTTTTTTTATAGTTATAACATTTAACTTTAAACATATTTTAAGGTTATTATTTTTAAATTTTATTAATTTATTTAAATCTTTATTTAATATTTTTTTAAGTATTTTTTTTTTTTTTTTTTAGTTTTTTTAGTTTTAAAATATTAATTAAATAATTATTAATTAATTATAATAATTATATTAATATATATATTAATTTTTGCTAGTTTATTTATTTTATATAGTTTATTTTAAATTTAAATTTTAAGTTTACTATAAAATAAATAAAATAATATAAGCTGAAGCAATTTTAAAATTATTATTAATTATTTAAATTTTATAGCATAATTTATTATTATTTTTATTTATTTTAAGCAATAAAATGGTTTTTTTATATATTTTACTTTTTAAGTGTTTTTAAATAATATTTTTATTTAATTTTTAAACTTAATATAGTTTTTAAAAATTTTTTTGTTTTTAGCTTAAAATTAATTAACTTATTAGCTTTTAAAAGATTTTTTAAAATAAATTAAAACTATTTTAGTATTTTTTTTAATAAAAATTATAAAATAATTATTATTTTTTAGTTTTTTTTTATAATAGTAATAAAATGCTATTTTAAATAAAGTTTAATATAAATTAAAAAAGCTTTTATATTTATAAATTTATTATAAAGTTTTAAAGCAATAAGTTTAAACTTTTTAATGTTTAGCATTTTTAATATTATAAATAATTTTAATAATAAAAACAATAATAATAATAAAACGTTAAGTTTTTTATTTTAAATTATTACTTTAAGTATAATAATAATAAAAATAAGCATTAAATTTACTAGTAATAATATTAATATTTATTATAATATAATTATTTATTTAAAGCTTTAATTTATTATTATAATAGCAATTATTATTGCTGCTTTAATTATTATAACTAATATTTATGCTAGTTTAAAAGTTATAACGTTTAATATTTAAGCTATTTTTTAAATTAAAACAACTAGTTTATTTTATAGCGCTAATATTAACGTTAATTTTTTTTTATTACTGCTATTTAACTTTTTTTTTTTTGCTATTGCTTTTTTTTAATAAAAATAGCTAATAAAAGTATTAAAGTTTATTATTTTAATATATTGCTAGTTTTAAAAATCTTTAAAATCTTTAAACTTAATTTTTAACTTTTTGTTTTTAATAATATAACTTAAATTTAATTTATTAATTATTAAGTAAGTTTTACTTATATAATACTATTTAGCATTTTTATTGTTTAAATATTTCTTTAGTATACTTTTAAAAGTTTATTTTATAAATTGTTTATTATTTAACTTTTTATATTAATATTTATTTTTATATATTAAGTTTTATTAATTAAAAAGCTATTAAAATATAATAAATTTATTATATATTAATATAATAAGTTTGCTTTTAAAGTTTTAATGTATAAGTAATAATAAAATTTTTAACAATAATTTATTAAAAAGGTTTTTAAAGTACTTTTATTATTATACATTAATAAAAATCTTAAAAGTTTAAAAGTAATAAATATATTAATGCTTAGCAGTTATAAAAAATTAATAGCTAAAAAACTAAAACTACATAAGTAATTAAATATAAAAAGTACATAATTATATAAACAAAAAAAAGGTAAAAAAAATAATAACTTCTTTTAAATTATTGCAAGTTTAATAAACACTAAATTATTATAAGCTTAATAAGCTTTAAATTATTATAAGCTTAATAAGCTTTAAATTATTGTAACCTTAATAAGCTTTAAATTATTATAAGCTTAGTAAACTAAATAAGTCGTTATATAACTTCGGCTTTAATTAACAAAAAAAAAGGTGCAAAGTATATATAAAAGCATTAAGCCGCTTTAAAGGCCACTTTTGTGCTAATTTCGTAACATGTTAATTTATTAGTAATAATTTAAAATAAGTACTTTAAATATATAGCTAAAGCTTTTAAAGTAACTAAAATAAAGCACTTAAAAACTAAAATAAAAATTTTTTTTATTAACTTGTATTTTAGTAATAAAATAATAGCTTATAAACATTATATAAAAAGTTTAGTAGCTAAAAAATCGATTTAAAAAGCAACAAAAAAAATTAAAACTTTTATTTAAAATATAATAGCTTAAAAAGCTAAAAACTAAACAAAAAGCAAGCTTATAAGCAATAATAAAAGCATAATTAAAAAAAATCTAACGTTAGCTTTAAACTTTTAGCAAAAAAAGTAGTTAAAAAAAAAAACCTAAAATTACACTAAAAAAAAAATAAATAAGCAAATAAAGCTAAACTAAAACAAGCAGTAGCGATTTAATAATAATTAAATAAAAGCTTAACAAAAATAAAGCTTTTAAAAAGTATAGCAAATTATTAAAGCATAAAGCAGCTATAATAATGCAAATATATACTAAAAAAATAAAGCTAAAAGCATTTTTACATAAAAAAAAAGTTTTCAGCTTTTTTATGCCTTTTTATAAATATACAAAAAAGAAAAAAACTTTTTAGCATATAGTTTTACGTTATAACTTATTAAAAAATAAAAAAAAGCAGCTATAAAAAAGCTTTGCAGCTAAACTATTATAAACTAATAAAAATTTATAATTAGTTATAAAAAAGCTTAAAGCTGCAAGTAATATTATAAAGTAGCTATTTGCTACTAATAAAATAATAATATATAATAAAGCAGTTGAAATAAAAAAAAAGAAAAAAAAAAGAAAAAAAGCAGGAAATAAAGAAAAAACTAGCAAAAAAAGCAAAAGTGCTTTTTTAAAAGTCCTAAAAAACAAAAAAAAAGCTTTTATATGCTTTCTAAAAAAGCAAAAGGTTTAAAAGCTTTAAAAAAAATCTTTTTGCTTTTTAATTATTACTTTTTGTTTAGTAAGCTAATTAATAAAAACTAGTTATTACAAAGTAAAAAAACTTTAAAGTAGCAGCATAAATATTATTACATAAGGTTTTTATTTAGCTTTTTGTATAGTTTTACTTATAAGTACACAAGTAAAAAAACTATGCTATAAAGTAACATAGTAAGTTATTAATAATAATAATAAATAATATAATAAAAATTAGTTAATATTATATAAATAATTATAAAAATATATTTTTATTATTTAATAAAATAATGCTATATAAGCTAAATTAGCTTTAAAATGTTTTATATAGATTATTTTTAAGCTTAAATACATTATTTAAAAATATGTTATTAATTTATTTTATAACTTTTTGTTTAATTAAAAAATTATATTTATAATTATTAATAAGCTTTATATAGTTTATTAATAAAAAGATTTTTAAATTATATATTTTAATATATATTATATAAAAGCGTTAGTTTTATAAAATATATTATAATTTAGTTATATTATTATATTAAGCTTAAACGCTTAAAAGTTTATATTATTTAAAGCTAAATTTTAATAAGAAAATATTTATTTAAAAAAACTATAATTTATTTATATTTTAATTAATTAGCTTAATATATTTTTTATTATTTATTTTATAAAAAAAAGTATTATTATAAAAAATTATTAATAATTAAGTTTAGCAATTAATATATTAGTATAAAGAATTGCTACACTAGTATAACTTTATATAAGCATAACTTTTTTAGCTCTTTTATTAGCCCAAAAAATAATTGTTAATGCATGTAGTACTATTGTGGCTTTTATAGCTAACTTATTGCGGCTTTTGCTATTGCAGCTATTATGGCTAACCTATTGCAGCTATTATAGCTAACCTATTATAGCTAACCTATTGCGGCTATTATAGCTAACTTATTACGGCTATTATAGCTAACTTATTGCGGTTATTATAGCTAACTTATTGCGGTTAACTTATTATAGCTATTATAGCTAACTTATTATAGCTATTATAGTTAACTTATTATAGCTATTATAGCTAACTTATTATAGCTAACTTATTGCAGCTATTATAGCTAATTTAGCTAACTTATTATAGCTTTTATAGCTAACTTAATATAGCTTTTATAGCTAACTTATTATAGCTTTTATAGCTAACCTATTATAGCTTTTGTAGCTTTTATATATATAGCTATTATAGCTATTATAGCTATTGTAGCTTTTATAGCTTTAGTAGCTATTATAGCCTTTACGCGTAAGTTAATAAGCTAAACGGGTTAACGCTAAAGGTTTTACTTAGCAAGCCTTAATTTTAGCTAATAAAACCCCTAAAAAAAGTTATGCCTATATAAAGTTATGCTAATATAACAATTCTTTATGCTAATATATTAATTGCTTTAAGTTTTTTAATTAATAAAATATAATATAATATAATATACTTAATTTTTAAAACTATTATTTTTATAAATAGCAAAAAAAGGCTTATTGCTATATATTATTTTTTAATAATATAGCTTTAAAAATTAAAATTTATTTTAATTAAAATAAAACATTTTATTTAAAAATATAATATAAATATATGTTTTAATAACTAATAATAATTATATAATAAATTTATAAAGCTAAATTTCTTTTATTAAATTATGCTTATTATTATAGCTTTTAAAATAAAAATAAATATTTATAATATAATATATATTATTTAGTTTAGCTTTATTACTTTTAAAAACCTTTTAAATTTATTATAAAAGTTTAATTAAGCTATTTAAAATAATATAATATAAAAAATAGCATTTTTTTTTGCTTTTTATTAATATTTTAATTTATTAAAAGCATAAAAAGTTAAGCTTTTTAAACTAAAACATAAAAAAAAGCTACTAAAAAACAATGAAAATAATTTATACTTTATAATAAACATAAATAATAACGTATTAAAAAGCTTAATATTTAATTATATATAGTTTATATTATTAAACTATTAATTAATTATAATTAATAAGCTTAAAAATAAAAATAGTTTAATAGTTAATTTTAAACTAAAATAATTTAAGCTAATTAAGCTTGCTAAATAAATTAAAGCTAAACTAAAGTTTAAAAATAAGCTATAAGCTATTTAATTAAATATATATAAATTTATAAATATAAAATGCTTTAAAAAATATACTTTATAATTTTTATAGCAACTAAATAATAAAAATATTAAAAAGTAAAAAAATATATAATAAAAAGTATATTATAATTTATATTATTATAACTTTAATTAATTATTAAAATTACTGCTAAAAATACATTAATAGTTTATGTTTTAAAAAAAGATTATTTTTTAGTTTTTATAACAAAAGCTTTAAAAATTTTACGTAAAATATTTTATAAACTTATATTAATACTTAAACTTTACTATTAATAATATAATAAAATATTTTATACTAAAAAAAGTTTAATAATATATTATTATTATATTTAATAAAATAATTAATATAAATATTATATTTTTTTTAGTTTATAATATTATAAAAATATTTAAATAAAAGAAATAAAAAAAATATAGCTATATTTTATATATTAAGCTTTTTATAATATATTAGCATGCTTTTAATAAGCATACTAAGCATTTTATAAATAAACCATAAATTAAAAATACTATTAAAAATATACTTTGTTTAACTTTAAAATTAATACTAAAAATGCAAATAAAGCAATAATTAAATATTTATTAAATGTTTAATATATAATTAAGCTAATTAGCTTTATACTTAATAATACTTATAACTTTTATTTTATTATTTTTAGTAAAACTAATTATAGTTGCATTATTTTTAAGTGCTTTTTTTATATATATAAATATATTGCTAACTATAAATTTATTAATATAATTTAAATTATTAAAGCATAATAAAAAATTGCTAATAAATAATAGTTTTAAAACGCTAAAAAAAAAGCAAAAAAAATAAAACATATATAATACTTTGCGCTAATTTATATTTAGCTATAATTTTTTTTTTTTTTTTTTTTTTTTTTTTTTACTTTTTTATAATTAAAAATATATAGCTGCTATTTTTTATTAATTTTAATAAATAGCTGATTTTTATTAAT